>QLOM01005390.1:17811-36118 GCA_003313785.1 Termitomyces sp. MG148
TTAGGCTGGAGTTTGTTGAAAACCTCTATCTTTCAAAGTATTATATATCTTGAAAAGTAACTCTCAAAACACCAAGTTATCATCAAGCAACAGTGTGGATTTGCAGTAACTTTCTAAGACTTCAAGAAAGCCCCAGAACTATCTGTAATACTTTAACCAAGTACTACAGTACTCGTCATCGCTAAGGTGATCAGGTTGCTTAAGAGAGTTCAACCAGTCTTTGATGGTGTCTAGGCGTGCATTGTCCGCTTGAGCCTTGGCGCTCCTGGGTACTGAGTTGTAAGCAAGGTCAGTGCTGTTTTTTCTGAGGAGCTTGGGTTCTTCAACTCTTTTGATAGTTGGCAACTCGTCAGTAATGTTGGCGGTAAATAACGTGAGAGAAGTGGTAAAGCGAGTTGGTTGATAAGGAACAATTGGGTGTAGGAAAGCGCTAGCGGGTCGGTTGCTACAGAGGAGATGGATGGGGAGCTGTATAAGGTGCATGAATCCATGGAGTCAGTCTATCCAGTCACTAAAGACATTGTTGTTGCTTCAGTCAGAAAGAGGGTCGGTAGGCTGTAATGGTTGTTGGAAAAGTCCATCAGGTCCATGGAAGGCGCCTTTGACGTGTACAAGCTCAAAGTGGAACATGAGGATAGCAACTATCCAGCGATTCATGCTGGTAAAGGGCTGTATATCAGGGTTCTGTAGCATACCTTTAATGTACCTAGCATCCACTTCCACAATGAGGTTCCACATGCTAATAAGATACATCCTTAGCATCTGAAAGGCTTTAAAGAGACCATAGAGTTCTAACTTGGCCTGGCTATAGCATGACTCTCTGTCATTTAGTGTGATTAACCCAAAATGGTTGTAGCGCCTCGGTTTCCAATTGTCACTAAGGCACTGACACAAGAAGAATCTGACTGCAATGCATGAGGTGTCAACCACCAGTATGACAGGGTCTGGCAACTGGTAGTTGATGGGAACAAGTGACTGGGCTTCATGTAGTGCCTTCACTAAGTCTTGCTGGGTGGCAACTTGCTCAGGTCCAAATTCAAAGAGGGCATTAGCACATGTGAGGTGGGTAAGGTGGTGGGCACAATGGGCAAAGTTCTTGATGAAGATGCAGAGGACGCCAACAGTCTCCAGGAAGGTGCGTACCTCTGAAAGATCCAACAGGGCTAAGCGTGACTTGTCAGGAACGCAACCACTAGGCATGCAGATGTGACCAAGGATCTTGAAGCATGGGGCACAGAGTACTAGCTTGTGCCCAGAGAACGTACCGCCACTGTACTTCATGCGCTGGAGGATGCAATTGAGTAACTGAAAGAAATCCCATAGCGCTAAGCGGATGCCAGAGTTGTCAGGGTGAGTTGCTAGGAGGCCATCTATGAGTTGCCAGTTTTTGGGACCCTTAGCACCTAGATTGTCAATGAAACTTTGTATGTATTCAGGGATCTCAGGTTGAAGGATATAGTTGATGTGCGCTGTAGTGAGGTGGAGCCATGTGGAGCCAATTATGTTGAAGACTGGGAAGTGGAAGGCCAAGATAGAGAGTGGAGTGGAAAAGAAAAGACAGAAAACAGATAGATTGAGGAAAGAAGTATAGAAGACAAGATATGAGAGATTTAGAGACAAGTACAAGACAATGTGATAGAGACGAGTACAAGACAATGAGATATGATGAGTACAAGGCTAACAAGATGAAACCAGAGACAAAGCAAAGGATACTGGGAATACTTAGGCAATATTAAGACTACCGTACAAGGTGCTATGGTGGTGTTTATATACTACAGTATGCTAAGATCTGGGGGTCCCAGTACTGAGTCTGAGGATGGACTCCGGGGTTTCAATGGCGGCCCAAGGAACATAGGAGTAAACAAAAGAGGCCCGTGGGTGTTGGTTTGGGGTGCAGCAGTGGCGTTGTTGCTTTGAGAGTCGTGGCGTTGGTGCTGCACGATCAGCGGGAGCATGTGCAAGGCGTGATGTGGTGAATGATGTGCAGAATGCCAGGTTGATCCGGAGTGATGCATGATGCATTGAGTGATGTGTGATGATGCATGATGCGGTGAATGGTGGGTGTGATGAGAGGAATGATGCAGGTGAGGTCGCCTGTTGTGCCAGTGATGTCCGAGAGCTGTCGGAGAATGTTGGTGATGTCCCAGGGGAGCCCAGGGTTGTTAGTGATGTCTGGAGAAGCACTGGGGATTACTGCGGTGTGACGTGATGGCTGTGTTGTTGGTCTGGCTAGTCTTATCCTGGGGTTGAGTGGTTGCCAAAGTGGTTGCCAGGAAATACGTTGAGGGTCCTGGGACTGGGACTCAGGCCCAGGAGTAAGTCAGGTGGGTTGTGACAGGCAAGGTGACTAGTTGTGTCTGAAAAGTGGTGAGGTCACGTGAAGAAGGATGGATGAGTCGCTCATTGTAGCTGACATAGAGGTCAAGGGTGGCGCCACAAATCCTACCAGCAAAGGACTCAGCAATGTGGTCGGAAAAGGGTGAGACACTAGAATGTCATATAGTGACCCTATTTAGCGGCTCAAGACTGTGAACGATATGGAGGTTACTATTCTTCTTGAGGACACAGAACCAGCAAGAGTGGTAAGCACTATTGAAGGGCTCATAGACGCCAGCTTTGATCTTGCTGCATATTATTTGACAGACTTTAGCTTCAAGTCCAGGCGGTATGGGTCAGTTGTGTTTAGTCCAGGGTACATAAGGGATGGTCGGTATGACAACAGGCAGAAAGAAGTCAGTATGGAAGCTACCTTGCTCAGAGTCCTCCTAGGCAAATGCTTGGTTCTGTTTGGACATGAGGTCAGTAAAGATGTTTAATTTGGGTGTGGTGAGGAAGCTGGTATTGTGGTTGCTAACAAACTATTTCTGGCGTTCCTCGGTAAAGCGGCCGGTTGGTTGGAATGGTGGTGGGTTTGGGGTCAGAGTTGGCATGTCAGCAAGTGGATCGCCAATAATATTTTGTTTGATTCAAAAGTCCTCGGAGACGGTGCTGGAAACAGGCTTGATTTTAAGCGCTACAGGCTTATATTTCTTTTTAACCTGTACACCTTTGCGTTCAGTAGCGTTAGCAGTGGCAAAGGTGGAAGCAGTAGGTAATGTAAGTGATGAGTGGCTAGCACTAGCGCTAGTTCTGAAAAGTCCAAGAATTACAGGGTGTGAAGAATTAGGTAAAGTTTCAAGATACATATCAGAGGAGGTGAATTTAGCAAAATGGTCGGAAGCAGTAAGGCACAAGTAGGCAAGGGAAGAGTCAGTAAGTTTTTGATGGTTTGTAGGAATGGTATAGGTAGTGGACGTATTAGCGCTAGGGTCACAAGAAGGCAAGAGTACTTTGGAATCAAGAAAAGTGGTAGAAACAATATTTACAAGACCACTATAGTGGTCATAGTCCAGCGTAAGCGCTACATCTCCGTGATTGTCACCAATCACCTCCTTGATAGTGGATGAAAACACAAGTGGGGATGTCCTAGGTACTGGTTGGTAAACGTTGGGGCTTTGGCAAGCTTTTCTTTCTGGCGTCCCCTAAGGAAGGTTGGTACTATGTGGCAGATGCCAGAGTTGGAGTTGCTAATTGTCAGAGTGGTTTCATTGTTGGAGAGAGTCTTGACTATGGAGCGCACTAACACATCAAATGGTTGGCCAAGGAGGATGTCATAGGCAGGAGAGCAAAGTATATAGATCTGCAGATAAAACATGAGGTTGCCAATGGTGCATGGCACATTCTTGGTGAGTCTAAGTGACCTATCAATCAAGTGGTCACCAAGGTCCCGTGGTTGCTAGGTCTCGTGCTTGCCATGTGACCGGTAGATTGTCATATGACCACCAAGTCAAGTGGTTGCTAAGGTCCTGTGGTCACCAAGTCAGGTGGTCACCAAGTCCCATGATCCTGCATGTCACGTCCTGTAACCTGAGTTTGATTTCTGCCTGCTGCAAATTATAAGTTGCTAAAAATAGCACTGATGCACTGAGCTCAGCCCAAGGCTTATCACCGTACTGAATCACCTTTTGTTCCTTCACTGCGACTTCATTCTACCCCACTTAACTGCGCTCATTGCTTGTTCAGCTATCACACCTACCCCATTACTTTTTCCAAGAGTCCCTATCACCTCTGATCTTTGGCACCGTTGTCTAGGCCATCCTGCCCAGGACACTAGGCGCGCCGTTCTCAGGAAAGGCCGCGTTTCTGAGGTTGAGTTCAAGAGTCCCTTTGTCAATGACCACTGTATTCCGTGCATTGTAGGGAAACAACCTGCACGCCTGTTTGATTCTCATGGACACAAGACTAGAAAAGTCTGCAAACTTTTTCACATGGATTCCTGTGGTCCTTTTCCAACTCTTTTTGCAAAAAAAAAAAGTCTTTGTACTTTCACTCAATCCTTGATGATTACTCCAATTTTGGGAATATGGTCTTCTTATTAAGGAAAGATCACAAGGTTAAGCATTTCAAGGATTTCCAGGCTCGCATGGAGCTTAAGTCCAGCAATAAAGTCATTGCAGTTTGGTGTGATGGTGTGAAAGAGTTTGTCAAAGGCAGATTGAAGAATCACTTTGACGACAGGGGTATCTCCTTACAGTTAACGGCTGCCTATGCCCACCAACAGAATGGCAAGGCGGAGAGATACATCCGGACTATTGAGGACACTGCGCAGACTCTGATGGCTGAGTCTGGTCTCCCCATGTCTTTTCTTGGCAATGCAATTTTGATGGCGCAGTACTTATGGAACTGCCTTCTCACTTCTACGCTCCCTGGTCTCATAACTCCATATGAGATTGTTGAGGGCAGTAAACCCAACCTCTCATATCTTTGAGTATGGAGTTGCCAATGCTTTGTATTGCACCCCAAGGAAATGCATCAAAAAGGTGATCTCAAACGCTTCAAAGCGATTTTTGTGGGCTACAAGGAGAGTTGTTTGGGTTGGCGTGTTTGAGACACTCAGGGTCGATACTACTTCTCCTACAACGTTGTTTTCAACAAGAACACCCATGGCAAATTACAAGCTATTCCAACTATATGCAACATTTCTTCTCCTTCCTCTTCTGATTCCTCCCCTTTGCCGTTACGCCTGCCTCACAATCTATTCTCTCCATTCCTCAAACTCCAGACCTGTCATCACAACAACCTCTGCATGTTTTAAATCCTTCTCCCTGACAAACTTGTCCTCGACAGAACATTATCATAACAGACGCTGGCCACGCATATTTTGATGACATACATTGACAAAATGATTGCTTTGTTTGCCTCCAAGCAGACAGAAAGGCTTGTCTAGAACCACATCAAGGTTTACTTGCTATGCTTGATATTGACTTCATCCTGGAAGCTGCAGATTTTCCTGCATTGCTGACAGATCTTGGTACTTTTAAGAACTTGGCTATCAACGATTTCAAGGCTTATGCATTCTATGGTTTTGACTCTCCTTGTTTCAGAACTCCAAAGGAATACAACTTGGACAAACCGCTAGAGAATTACTACAAGGCAACGCGCCACCCAGATGCAGATGTATGGAAGGCAGCAATGGATTGGGAAATAGCAAGTTTGAAGCAACAACAGGTCTTTATACCGGCTGACTTACTGCCTGGTCAAAAGGCAATTGGTGTCAGGTGAGTATATGCACACAAATTTAATCCTGATGAGTCTATCATTTGTGGTATGGAGAAGGCTTGTCTAGTTGCTCAGGGCTTCAGCCAGCATCCAGAAGACTATGGAATAACATATGCTCCTGTGGCAAAGATGACAAGCATCCAAATTACATTGGCTTATGCGACGCTACACAATCTGGACCTTTATACGTTCAATGTCAAGACTGCTTTTCTCAATGCCCCCTTGACCCATGAATTATATTGTAAGCAAATACCTGGTTTCCTAGACAAGAACCTGAAGAAAGTCAATTGTGTCCTTTGTGCGTTATACGGTCTAAAGCAGGCTTTGCACAAATGGTACAAAGTCATTCACAAAGAACTCAAGTCTCATGGGCTTACTAGATGTGTGGTTGATCATGCGGTGATACAATGCTATACAGCATTCAGGGACAGAACATGCACTAGAAGTCAAAATAAACATTTAATATACAGGCTGAAAACTGTAAGCCTCCTGGTAGCAGTCTCTACAAAAGTATATTCCCAAAAACACCCCAATAAATACACAGGAAGTACAGCAGAGGGACAAGAGATCAGCTCAGAGTCATCAAGTCAATAATAGTCAGTCACTGTAATGGGGAGGGGAAGCATGGGGGCTGGCAGAGGCATCAAAATTGGGATCAGATTGTGATGATCTGGATCAAAGAAGCAGATCTACCACTACCAAATTTGGCATGGCTAAATGGAGAAAGAAGGAAGAAGCATGGAATGCAGGGAAAGGATAAAAGGGGAAAAAGAAAATTTATGAATGGAAGCCAGACAAAAGGGGCAGGAGCAAATGGGGCAGAGGCAAATGAGGAAGGAAAAGCCAAGAATAGCAAAGAAGAATGATGGCTTCCAGAACTGGCTGGTGGCACCAAGACAATGGCCAAAAAGGGAATAGTAGAAGCAAATAGGATCAGTAGAAGTAGGAATGGAATGGTGGAAGATGAATGATGGCACTCAAAATAAGAAGAACAATTCAAATAATGGGTTGACAAATGGGCTTGGTAGTCAGGTGACAAGGTGGTCTGTGCACTGTGGGGAAAGGTATAAATAGGCTAGGTAAATTAGAGAATAATCAGGCAATTAATAGGCAAAGGCTCAGTGGTTCCCAGGGAGTGAATCACTTAGGCTAGAGTTTGTTAAAAACCTCAGAGGCTATTGATAGGCAAAGGCTCAGTAGTTCCCAGGGAGTGAATCACTTAGGCTGGAGTTTGTTGAGAACCTCTCCCTCTCAAAGTATTATATATTTTGAAAAGTAACCCTCAAAACACCAAGTTTATTATCAAGCAACAGTGTGGATTTGCAGTAACTTTCTAAGACTTCAAGAAAGCCCCAGAACTATCTGTAATACTCTAACCAAGTACTACAGCGGTGTTTTTTGGGTGTTCCTCTACTCCTTCTGATTCTTCAATCACAATGCCACCTGATGGACAAAATTTGTTCATTATCATATGCGTTCACATAGATGATGGCCTTAATGCTACAAACTCAAAGGCACTATACAATTGGATATTATGCCAAATGTGCACTAGGTTTGAGGTCAAAGACTCTGGAGCCATGAACTTATTATACCTTGGCATTTGGATAGATTGAGATTGTTCCAAGAAAAAACTATAGCTATCGCAAAAAGGTTATATTCTTGACCTTTTCACTACCTATCATATGTTAGATGCATTGCCACTATTGCTTCCCCTGGTTGGGAAGATTGAGGAGCTCCCAGATCCGCCTTCAAATGTGCTACCAGACATTGCGAATGAAGATGTAAAAATTCACTATCAGTAACTTGTGGGCTCCATACTATACCTCAGCCTTTGCACCCATTCAGATCTTGCTTTCACGGCTATGTTGTTAGGCCAGTTTAATGTGAATCCATCTTGCAAACACCTACTGGCAGCCAAACAAGTTCTTTGTTACTTGTCAGGCACTCAGAACCTTGCAATTGAATCCAACTTCTTGAGACCATAACAAGACCCTCCAGCATGATTGATGCTTCTGGCGGACTTTGGGGCTGTAGACATGGACTGGGCTTTAGATACTGAGACTCACCAAAGCATTTTGGGCTACATGTTCTTTGTATATTCAAGTCTGGTCTCATAGTCCTCGGTGAAACAGAAGACTGTTGCTCTATCATCCACCAAGGCTGAGTACATGTCTTTATTGCATGCCATGCGTGAAGCTATATCCATTTGGTTCTTCATCACATTACTAGGTCTACCCATTCCTTGTCCTTTTCCTATTTTCTGCAACATTGCCAATTCTGACTCCATAACCTCCTGATCCAAACACATTGATATATGCTACCACTTCATATGCCAACACTTTTGCACTGGGTCTTTCACTTCTTCTTGGATATCCACCTCCGATATGGTTGCTGATATCTTGACAAAACCACTCAATAAAGACTTACACTATTAAAGCCCTTGGTATTGTCACAATTTCTTGATTTCTCTCTCTTCCTTCTTCATTCCTTTTTTGTATCTGATTCACCACTGATGGGGTTGTGTTAGACAGATGGTCTATTATAGTCAGTTGGACAAATCAATCACGTGTAGCAGGACCTGTATGCACGTTGACGTGGCGTCACATCCTCAGTTGCTATTTCTTACTACGACAGTCACTGAGGATGTGAGTATCACTCTAGTTTATATTCATGCACACCGATTGATTACTCTATGTGTAGTTGACTTACTATTGCATAGGTAAAAATATACAGTTGCTATCTCTTACTACAACAGTCACTGAGGATTTGACTTACTATTGTGTAGGCTCTCAGAATTGGTTCAACACTGCAGTATATATGTGTATAAGCAAACAAAGCAGTTGTTGGCTACTCATGGCCCTATAGTCATGTCATGGTACTCTTCACACTTATCACAGTGCATCTTGCGCCACTCTAACACTCCTCCTTGCGTTTGGAGTCAAGACATTCCAAGCATGCTGTGCAGGCGTATAACAGTGGCTTTGGTAATGCTTTTGTGAATATTGTAATTTTGCCCATCTGGGCCTGCTCACAAATGAAGTGGTATTTTATGTTGAAGTGTTTTACCCAGGCATGTTGATAAGACTCTGGCAGAGCTCAGCGCACCAGCGCTATTTTTAGCAACTTATATTTTGCAACTAGCAAGGATCGAACTCAGGCTACAGGACGCAACGTGCAGGATCACGGAACTTAGCAACCACATGACTTGGCAATCATCTGCCACTCACCTGACTCCAGCCCAGCCCCCTTCAAGTCCCTGATCAGAGATAACAACACCAGAGCCTTTAGTGACGCTTATCAAAATCCAGTGCCTCTCAAAGATCCGACGTCAGATCACTTTAGCAATGCTTAGCAACTTACACAAAACAGATGGTTTCAGATATTAGCAATGCTTACAGTTGATCCAATGCTTAGCGACATACGCAAGACAGGCCCACGAGAGGATTTCAGGCCTTAGCGACGGTCTCCGTGCATTTGGCCTCTTTCACCACTGGAATGATGAGTTAAAGCTTGCTGACTTGACAGACAACGTCACTTAGCGACTTTCACGTGCCATCACACTTGTTTCCATTTTGATTGATTAATTAGCGACCTTTTAGTTTAATTCCCATGGCAGCCTAGCGCCTATAAATACTGTACATATTTTGTCTTAGCCATCATTGAATTGTATGCCCCACAGTTCAGATCACATTTCAGTGCATTCTAAATCCTCAGAGTCGCTAAGTGAATCAGTCTTGCCGACTTCACCTTGCCAACTTTGACTACCAACTTTCATCTTATGGTGCCATACAGGCACATTGTCACCAACGTTTACGTTGCTAGAGTCCTTGCTGACTTCTAGCACCCTAGCACCTCGCAGGCTTTCGGCTTAGATCGCTAAGCAACCAGTTTATTGCTCTAAATTCAAATCCCACTAAAAAGACTAGGCTTCTGGGACCCTGCCTGAGACTCTCTCAAACACTAGCGACCGTCCGATGCTACTCATTCATGAGGCACTAAGTTTACCATCTACCAGGACAGTGCTTAGCAACTTTTGGGCATCATCAATGTGCTGTCATGTCTTCAGAGAGTGTTATGGCAGCCCTGTTACCACAGCAAAGGGTAGTTGGTTTTTTGGTAAAGTCCCATCCAGTCTTTTGTTTTCAAACCAACCATGATATAGCCCCAGTTCCGAGTGACCAGGCATAACCACCAATGCTCCTTCTAGTGTCTGGGCAACTTGCCCAATCAGTGTCTGTGAATCCCCAGAGCGTGATGGATAGGCCGCCGAGGCAGAGTTCAAGATCTTTTGAGCCTTTTAAGTAGTGGAGGAGTTGGATGCCTGCACTCCAGTGGGATGAGTCATAGTTGTCAAGAAATTGAGACAGCTGCTGGACTGCAAATGCGATGTCTGGTCAGATTGCTATGGCAATGTACAGTAGGCATCCTACCAGTGATCTATATGGTAGCTCTGCAATCTTGGCTTTCTCCTTCTGAGTCTGGGATTCAAGTTTGGCGCATCTGAGCTTTGGACCTGGTTCCATAGGCAGTGATAGTGGGTGTGCATCCTTTTGGCTGAACTGGTGGATTACTTGCTCAATGAAGGCAGTTTTGATGCAGCATAATGATATTTGCAGTTGATTTAATAAGGAATTTATTAAACTGGGTCTCAAGATCAAAAGATAATCAGACACCAGGTTGAGTCAAATATTTAAACATATGTACTTCCTAGACATATGTGGCTGAGTGAAACAAAAATATATTGACTATGTCTCATAAGACCAGATGGTCAAGACTTTTTGAAGCTGAGAGAACATAAGAAGAAAAATAACCGGCCAAGGCAAAGGACAACATGGCCTGGTACTATGACCATGAGAAGAATCTTGCTCCCAAGTACAAGTCCAGAGACTGCATCTACCTGGATGCCTTGGACATTTCTCTAGGGGAGGTGATGTCAGGGGACTTCTACCCCCAGGGCTTTCCAGACCAGTCTGGAGTTCTCTGGACTACTCTTGTGCCTCCTGAATGTACTGTATAGTTGTTTCTATGCTTCTGCCTCCATGCTGATGTGTTGCACCATGGCAGAGGGATTCTTAGACTTGTTCTCTTCAGATTTCCCTCAGCCAAATGATTAGTTATTTTTCTGTTGTATTGTACCACTTCTAATAAACCTTCAGATTTCTCTCTGCTAGTTGTGTGATTAGCTGCAACCCCTGAAGGTTGCCTTTACAACATTCTAATGGAATGCCAAACCACAGGACAGAGAGAAATTTGGGACACTGCTGAATCAATGTAGAAAAAGAAAAGTGAGAGTACTTGGTTCAAGCCCATGCTAAGAACAATCCTGAGCATGCCTCTAGCTGAGTTTGTAAACAAGGAGAGTAAGAAACTCCCTGGTCAAGCAAAATTATACAAGATCATAATGATTGAATCAGCACATCTAATATGGAAGCTAAAGTACAAAAGAGTGATCCAAAACAAAAACACCCCCTTCCTCAGATAGGAGGTAATAAAGAGATGGATTAAAACTATGAATGAAAGGCTATCCCTTGAAAAGCTCTCTCCTTGACAACTGGTTAGAGATGTCAGGTTCTGCTGACCTGGGGGCTCAGCAAGTCTGGGTGAGGCCTTACTAGGCAGACTCAAATGTCTACTGACATGGTTGGAGCCTATCAAGAGTCAGAAAAATGCACCGGGGCATGGAAGAATGCACTGGGGTCAAGAGGGAACTGGACAAGGTGCGCCGGGGCAAATAGACAATTATAGAGAAGTCCAGGACAATTGGTAAAGATACTGACATGCTGATGGTTGTTTCATGGTGGAGAGGATGCAAAGAATGATCACGCAGTTAGTAGAGGTTGGTTTATGATAGAAAGGACACAAAGAATGATCATGTGGTTAGTAGTTCAAGGTTGGATGAGCACAGAGCCAAACTTTAGTGAAGCAAGGCCATGTGGAGCCAATTAGGACAAAAACCAGAGAGACTGATCAGAGATGAGATGGTGAATGTCAGGAGACTTCTGTTTTTGGAACTTCCTTTTTTGGAACCCCAGAGTTCTCCAGGAATCTCCAGAGATTTCTGGCATGCTTCCATGCCCTCTAAGAAGTACTACATAGTTATTCCCATGCCTTTGCTACCCATGCTGATGTACCGTGCTATGGCAAAGGGATCCTTAGACTTGTTTTCTTTGGATTTCCCTCTGCCAGGTGATTAGTTATCTTTCCTGTCATATTGGACTGTCTAATAAACTTTGGATTTTCCTCTGCTAGTTGTGTGACTTTGCCTTTACAGCAGAACAAGTCTCCTAACCCTGGTCTGAAAGCCCCCTATAGCCGCTAAAATTCATCTGGCTCCTATTTGTTGCTTTCCTACTAGGCTTAAGCACTGATGCTCTCTATGTCTCAGCCAGTCACTTCAAAAGCTCTCTCAGACACCACAGCCTCTAGCAAGGAAGCCTGGACCTGCCTGCTTCATCTAGAAATGCAGGTGCAACTTACTCAAGCCTCCTTAACACAACACACTGCCAAACTCACCCATCTCCACCAAACTACCAAAACCATCTCTGATTCCCTTCGCACGCTCCTCAAATGCCTCACTCCAGTGGCAGTCAATGCTCTGCCACTTATTTCACCAGTGCAACACCCTCATGCCACATAATCCTCTCTCCTAGCATGGGAGTGCTTCAATATCCTGCACTTGGCAAATCCAGAAAACGTTTCCTACAATCTTGTGTCACCTACATTCAACTCTGCAGCAACAACCTTGTCTCCAACAAGCTGAAAATTGCATGAGTTCTGCTTTATATGAAGTTGGGATGGGTGGCCACCTATGCAATGAGGGTTTTCTGATGCACCAGTGGCATTGGAAGCTTTGTGGACTGGGCTGAGTTCAAACAGGAGTTCTAAGACAAGTTTTTTTTCCTAGAACCTGGCCAAAACCGCCATGCTAGTCCTGCAAGACAAAAATCAGTATAGCCAAGGAAAGCAATCCCTGAACAAATACATTGACTTGTTCCGCATGCTGGTAGAACAGGCCAAGTACCCCAACAGCCTGCAACTCTGCCTCACTTTCTAAGAAGGGCTCTACCTGGTCCTGATGAAGTGCATTGATAACCTTGCAGAAGAATGCCTGGTGGACAATCAGGTCCTGTTATGGTACTGGGTAGCTTGAGAGCAGTGGCAGCTTATGGAGCTCAAACAAGACCTCTGTAAGACTGCAGCCTCTGCTTCATCCTTACACCTACTTATCATGCTCCTCCACCAACTGACCACTCTTACTCCAACAACGTTGTCAGCAGCGCCTCTGGTACTCTCAGTACTACCCTTGGGCACTCCAATGGACATGGACACTTCTCAGCAGTGCATGTCTCTTCTGTTCTCATGCTGATGCTGCAACCTGCAGAGCTACTTTGCCCACAATTGCTCCTGGGGCCTAGAGGTCCAATATCTATCCCTGGAAGAGCAGGAGGAGCTGCTCTTGCAACTCCTGGTAGCTCACAATGTGGCCAAAATCCCTTCCCTAGACGTGCTTGCCCTGGAGAGCATGCACAAGACACTTCTTGTTGTTGGAGAGTCAGAGGAGCAGCAGGAGGGTTTTTAAGGATGCAACGAGTGAAAAGTATGCCCCCATTGCTTAGTGCTAACTGGTTTGCATGTCTGTTAGTAAAAGAGATCAATACAACTTCTGTCAATGACTCAGTACCTCCAACCATAAGCACTACTCCTGACATATCCAACAACTCTCCTGAGCCCTCTCCAACTCCTCTCCAGGCATGCACTCCTGCCTAGGAGTGCCATCTCTGCTGCTACATCATAGCGTCCACTCCATCGTCAAACTTGCTCCATATGAATATGGAAATCAAAACTATCAATATGCAGCAGACCTGGAGTGTAGTTGCTCTCCTGGACTCCAGAGCAATGGGACTCTTCATGGACGTTAGCTATGTAAAGTAGCATCAACTCACTACTTGGCCCCTCATGTCCCTCATCCCAGTGTACAACATCAACAGCACTTGTAACAAAGTGGGATCTATCAAGTCCGTAGTGGACCTTGTTCTATGCTATAAGTCCTATGCAGAGCGCACTACCTCCATGGTCACAAGCATCGGCAAGCAGAAGATGATCCTGGAGCTTCTCTGGCTCTAGGAGCACAACCCAGAGATTGACTGGGCCTCAGAAGAAATCAGCATAAGTCAGTGCCCCCAGCGTTGCTCCATCTGCACAAACAAAGTGAAGAAGGAGCAGCACACCACAATGTGAGAATGCACAGCTATCTGGGCATGTTGGGTGGGATATCTTCTATTTATGGATCTTGAGCTGCTGGACCCTCTGCCTCTGGTGTTCTCTCATAGAGAGGCCCTCTACAAGGACAACAGACACAGCGGAGGGGACCTTGGCCAGGAAAAGGGATGCAAGGGGGAATTTCTACTCATACCAGACTCAGAGCTTCCAGACAAAGCCATCAAGGTTGGAGACCACATCTACGCCACCATGCTACAACTCTCACTGGTTGTGGAGAAGATCCAGGCTATAAGGGCAATCTCTGGAGGTTGTGGCTAAGTCACACAACTGGCAGAGGGAAATCCAAAGTTTTATTAGAGACAGAATAATACAACAGAAAGTAACTAATCACTTGGCAGAGAGAAATCCAAAGAAAACAAGTCTAAGGATCCTTCTGCCGCGATGCAGCACATCAGTATGGGTGGCAGAAGTGTGAAAACAACTATGCAGTACTTCCCAGAAGATGTGGGAGCATCCCAGAGATCTCCAGTAATAAGCCTCTGGCTGAGCTCAGCGCACTGGCACTATTTTTAGCAACTTATATTTTGCAGCTAACAGGGATTGAACTCAGGCTACAGGATGCGACGCGTGGGATCACGAGACTTAGTGACCACCTGACTTGGTGGTCATATGACAATTTACTAGTCACATGGTGATCATAAGACTTGGCGACCACCTGACTTGGCGATTACCTGCCATTCACCTGACTTTAGCCTGGCCCTCTTTTAGGTCCCCAATCAGTGATAACCAATGCCAGGGCCTTTAGTGACGCCTATCAAAACCCAGGGCTTTTCAAAGATCCGACGTCAGATCACTTTAGCAACGCTTATAGCTTATCTGATGCTTAGCGACTTACTCGAGACAGGCCCCTTGATGGTTTCAGGCCTTAGCAACAGTTTCTGCACATTTGGCCTTTTTCACTGCTAGAATGTTGAGTTAATGCTTGCTGACTTGACAGACGCCATTGCTTAGCGACTTTCACATTCCATCGTACTTGTTACTATTTTTTTTGATTGATTAATTAGCAACTATTTAGTTTCATTAACACGGCAATTTAGCGCCTATAAATACTGTACATATTTTGTCTTAGCCACCATTGAATTGTACGCCCCACAGTTCAGATCTCATTCTAGTGCATTCTAAGTCCTCAGGATCACTAAGTGATACAAGTCTTGCCGACTTTCTCTTACTGACTTTTGCCTACCAACTATTGTACTTACAGTGCTATACGGGCACACTATCGCCAAAACGTCAAACATTGCTAAGGTCCTTGCCGACCTTTAGCACTCTAGCGCCTTGCAGGCTTATGGCTTAGATCGCTAAGCAACCTCTTTATTTCTCCAAGTCCAACTCCACTAAAAAGACTAAGCTTCTGGAACTCTGCCTGGAACTCTCTCAACACTAGCAACCGCCCGACGCTATTCATACGTGAGGTGCTAAGTTTACCATCTACTAGGACAGTGCTTAGCAACTTTCAGGCATCATCACCAGAAATCCCTGGAAAACTCTGGGGTTCCAAAAAAGAAAGTTTTGGAAATGGAAGTCCCCTGACATAGGCTATCAGGAAACAAGTCCTTGGACTGTCCACTCTAGCCTTGCTTAGTCTGTGTTGACGTTGGCACCCCTATCTAGCCACCATCCGGACCGCTCCGGCCCTATCCGGCTCCCTTCTTGTCTTGGCATCATCATCTGACAGATCAGCTGGTCTCCAGATCCACTCTACTTACTAGCAGGCCTTTATGCCATTGGCTGGCTTACTCATGCTGATTATTGCTTACTCAGTAGTGCTTAGTACATACCAGCCCTATTAGTCAATACGTCATAGTCATAGTGTGTCTAATGTAGTATATAAGTAGGACTGGTGGATGGAACATCCCCAGTCCTAGCAATAGCATTGCTTCTGAGTCTACACATCAGCATAACTGTAAGCTCCTCAGTAACAACCTTGCTCTCTGCCTTCGCCCTCTGGCTCCATCCCTTGTCGGCAGCCTGTCCTCTTGCCTGCCAGCTGCTTGTCACTGTGCTTGCTCGATGCTCGCTCCCCTCAGTGGTGGGCTTGAGCGGTTGTTGCGTCTGCTTGGCATTCCACGATGGAGCGTCCCCTTACACAGGCCAGCCAAACTACCTCCCAGTGGCTGGCCTAAGCCTTTGCAGCAAACACCCCACCAAGGGCCTTTTAGGATGTGGTTCTCAACTACTTGCACAACTTCAAGGGTGTCTTCTTCGAGGCCTTGTTTGACTTCTTCCCAGAACGCAAGCAGTGGGACCATGCATTGAAATACTGCCAGATTCAAAGCCGGCCAACTACAAGGTTTACCTGCTTGCACCCAAAGAGCAGGATAAACTCAATGCATTCCTCTGGAAGAATTTGGAGTCTGAACAAATCCACCCCTCAAAGTCCTCAATGGCTTTGCCAGTGTTTTTCATTAAGAAGAAGGATGGCTCTCTCTGGTTGGTCCAGGACTATTATGTGCTCAACATGATGACTGTCAAGAACTGCTACTCACTCCCTCTCATCTCAGAACTGATCAACAACCTCCGGGGTGCATGCTACTTCACTAAGTTGAATGTCTGTTGGGGCTACGACAACATGTGCATCTAAGGAGGAGATGAGTGAAAGGCAGCGTTCTGGACCAATCACAGGCTGTTTGAACCCTTGGTGATGTTCTTCAAACTCACCAACAGCCCTGCCACCTTCTAGACCATGATGAACAACATTTTCCAGGACCTCATAGCCAATGGCATGGTCTGCATGTATCTCAATGACATCTTCATCTACACCAAGACATTAAAAGAACACTGCCAAATCACACAAGTCGTCCTGAACCATCTCTGCCAATACCAGCTCTACCTCAAGCCAGAGAAGTGTGAGTTTGAGCAGACCTAGTACCTCAGACTCATCATCTCCCATAGCATGGTGAAGATGGACCTGGTGAATATGGCTAGTGTCACACAGTGGCTGAAGCCCCAGAGCAAGAAGGAAGTACAGGCCTTCCTGGAGTTCACTAACTTCTACCGGTGGTTCATCCAGGACTTCTTCCACCATGCTTGCCCTCTCTTTGACCTTACCAGGAAGTACATCACCTGAGTTTGGGACCAGCTCCCAGCAATGCAGGAGTTGTGGTACTGTTCAATAATGCGCCTCCAAAGCTCTGAGTTGTTTGGCATATAGATGCATCTCCAGAAGGTGAGGAGTCTGTCCTGTAGGCCCCACTTGTCAGCGCATATGGATTTTGCACTAGAGAGGCGTCCTAAGCACAGCACCAATGCAGCTTTTGCAACCAAGTCCTCCTGCATTCCCTCCTGGTTACCTCAGCAGATGTCCAGAGTATGTTGACCTTGTCTCCCTGAACTGCCACCCCTTCAAGCATGTGAATGGCAAATAGCTCCAGGCACAGGAGGATGATGTTGTCATTGTCTCCTGCACCGGAGCCATGGTCAATGTGCTAGGAGAGGGCATCAGACTTCCCCATGCTTCAACCGGGCTTGTAGTGCAGCATAAAGTCAAAGTTGGCCAGGTACAGGAACCACCGGGCCTGTTGATGGTTGAGCTTTTTGGCCATCCAGAAGTATTCCAGATTCTTGTGGTCTGTCCAGACTTCAAACTTGTGCTGAGCCCCTTCTAGGAAGTGGTACCACTCCTCCAGCAACCAGATGATTGTGAGCATCTCCTTGTCATAGATCTTGTAGTTCCGTTCCATGGTATTGAGGCTCTTGGAGTAGAAAGCAACAGGGTACCACTTACCATTCTCTGGGGACTGCTGAGAGAGGACTGCGCTAGTAGCAAAGTCGGAGCTGTCCACTTTGACTTGGAAGGATCAATCATTGTTGGAGAAGAGCAAAATGGGCTTGGAGGTGATGGTGGACTTCAGGGCATCAAAGGCCTGCTGCTCTGCATCTCAGTGTAAGGGCGACTTCTGGAGGTTGCAGTTAAGTCACACAACTGGCAGAGGAAAATCCGAAGTGTATTAGAGACAGTACATATTACAGAGAAATAACTAATCACCTAGCAGAGGGAAATCCAAAGAGAACAAGTCTAAGGATTCCTCTGCCATGGCGTGGCGCATCAGTACGGGGGCAGGGGCATGAGAACAACTGTACAACATCTCGGAGAAGTCCAACAACTGCAAGGAAGCATCCCGGAGATCTCCGGGATGGCCAGAAAAGGAAATGGCCAGAAAGGAAGTCCGGGGGGTCCCGGAGATCTCCGGGATGGCCGGAAAAGGAAGTCCCCTGACATCACCCCCCCCTTAGAGTGCGGCGTCTCGACGCACTGGGTAGAACAAGTTGCGAACCACGCGGTCCACCGGAGAGATGGGGTAGATGCCCCGGATTGTGCAGGGAGCCTCAGGGTGACTATGGTGGAAGTCCTTCACCAGAGCGGGCACATGGACGTTTTCGGCGGGTTCCCAGGAGATGTCTTCAATACCATAGCCCTTCCACTTGACCT
>QLOM01005392.1:0-21001 GCA_003313785.1 Termitomyces sp. MG148
GGCGTTTCAGACCGGCTGACCCTACTGTCTCAGCACGGCATCTGCCTCAGACCTGTGGCACCGTGCTGAAAACGGCCGTCCAATCGGAAAGGGTTGAGATGAAAAATCTCTTTTGTATGGGCAGAGGCCTCCAGAAAGGCTCCCTACCCTTGGAATCCGCCTTTACGTCGACCTCTGCAACTTGAGATGAAAAGGAAGAATAAAGGATAGCGTCAAACTCGAGTCACGCGTCTGCGTGACTCGCCTAAATTGATTGGGAGGCGAAGCTACAGAGGGCTATATGCACTGACCTGGAGTGAGGTGGGCGATGGCGGTGGTGATGATGAGATGATGCAAGTAGCTGAGCAGAAAGGGAGAAACATGTTCAATAGTTGAAAGGTACGGACTTGAAGGTCGCGAGTTGCAGGGCAGCCCGAACAGAAGGGTTATCTCGAATATAAGATTTCCATGTATTGGAGGTCCACCTGCCTATTGCCATAATGATATCTTCTGATAACCCAAGAGATGCAAAGTAAGTCGCTCCCCCTGCTCTGGCTGAGTGGCCTCCGAAAGACTTGTTGACAAAGGAGAATAGTCTTGAATCAAACCAAGATCGAGATGGAAGAGAACCGTCACGGCATATGAAGAGGGCGTGACGAGAGCCATGTATAAGATCACGTTTCATTGTGTACTTGTAGAGCAGATCAATTGGGTCAGCAACGTCCTGATGTGTGAACAAGATATCGGACCCCTGGAAGAATGTGTCGGATTTGTGATATGGCAGATGATATCCTGCATAGCCATTAAGGAAGTGAAGGGATGAACGGGGGATGATTTTCCGCCAGTCGATGGAAGTTTTTGACTTTATAATTAGTTCACCGGATCGATGACATGCGTAGAAACAGCAGGACATGATCGTTGCAAAAAGAAGGTCATCATAATGACCAGTCTTTTCTGCTGCTGTAACAAAGCTGTTAAGATGAGAGAGGCGTAGCGGCTGTTTTCTGCGGATCGGAGTTGATCAAATCTTTTTGGAACCACGTATTGCTGCCTGCACAAGTGGGTGTGATCGATTTTCATCAAATTGCGGGTACAGATCATGCAAGAAGTGACGAGCTCCTGAAAGGTACTTGGGACCAGATGAGATATACTGTGAGGTGAAGGCAATGTACTGCGCTAGTGTTTGTGGAGTGGGGTCAATGGGAAGATTATGCATAAGGCAAAATTTGATGTAGTCCTTGGCACCAGTAGCGTAACCTGATGCTGTGGATTTTTCAATAGCGTGAGCTTGAACATGGGATGTCCATGCCTCAAGATCGCTTTGAGGCATGGGTTGGCGGATCGTCGAATGATGGGAAGATGATCCGCCAAGAGCTTTTAAAAGGACTCTCTCCAGCGCGCTGGCAACAGATCCCTCGGAGGGGAGAAAAAGCGGACGCGATCAGATGGGAATCAACAATGATAATTGTCGAAAAGGAGGCGTGATAGTAGATCAGCTTGAATATTTTCTTTACCTGCAATATGACGGACACGGAAGTCTATTCCTGTTTTGATGATAATTCCTGCAACTGCACGTACCACAACATTGTGTAATTGTTTGGTTGCACCGAGAGAGTTGAAGACAGCCACAGCATCCAAGCTATCTGTGTATAAGAGGACCTTTTGAGGAGGATGAGGGAAAGAAGCAACATGGAAAAGGGCAGACAGAATTGCCACCAATTCAAGAAAGAAGATGTCGACTTTTGGTTGCGATGAATTTTGGTGCAATTGATAGACAAATCCGTTGCCAGCAAATACAAAGGCCAATGCAAACTTCAAACTTGCGTCGCTCCATAGAACAAAGTCTGCGGCCTCATCATCCCAGTGTGTGCTGTTAAGGAATCTGATTCCGATTGCCGATGGCAGTAAATCAATGAGCCAGTGCATGTCATCAACTACATCTCAATTAAGAAAAATACCTGCGTGCATGGTAGATTTATTAGAGATTTTTCGATATAGGCTCGAAAGTGCTGGGCGGCCCCAAGGAAGAACATTGAGCATCCAATTCAAGTGACCAGCAAGTTGCTGCCATGTTCTCAGAGGTGGACGACGATCGGGTGTTGTGATAAACTCGCAAATCCTGTCCACTGTATCTTTGATTGAGTCATCGGTCAGCGTGATGGTGCCGTGGTTGATATCAACCCAGAAGCCAATGATTTTCAATGACTGGTCAAACTCCTGTTTCTTTTCTTTCCAGGGGCAACCTATTGCATCCCAAAGAATTAGCAATTGAACCTGTTGACGTGGGCAAAGACGGCCTTTGTAATCGATTAAATTTGATGCAAGATCCCATGCAAAGAAGTCGTCCATAAAATCATGCAAATCTTCTATATCAAGCTTGACAATCCCAAGCCAGCACATGAGGCCAGCTACTGCACACCAGATTCAAGGGGAGGCTCTATTCCCAAAAACCAGTCGATGAACAATGCGCAAGAGGCCATCCACTTCAACAACTTGACGTAATTGCCACAACGGATGTGCTGGGAGATTGAGGAAGGCACTGGAAACATCCGATTTCCATGTGAGGAGTGTTTCATTTGGAAAGCGGCGCTTTACATTGTATAGGGCTTGGCCAAAAGTCCGCATGTCATCATAAACCACCTTAGCTTCCTCTTTTGGAATTCCATTGTTCAGTCCTGAAGCTGAGTGATCTGTAACAACTCTAGGTTTCTCCTTTTGCCAAACTACAAAGAGTGGAGAAGACTTCATGCCTGGAAGAAGCTCAGGAATGTTGATAGGTTCTGACCACCTTCTAGCTTTGATTTCCTCATCTTTGAAGGCACAGATCGCATCAAGATCTACTTGTTCACCTGAGTAATTCGAGATCGGATCGCCTTCATCATTGGACCAGTTACCACTGTCAAAGGGCCAAAAACCATATCTCAAACCATGCATAATTGATTTTACGAAGGGCTGGTTGGGATGATCCCATAACATAGCTTCAAACTTGTCTACATTAAAAGGTGTTTCAACCCTAATGAAGTTTTTCATTGCGTTAAGAGTGGATTGAATCTTTGGATCCGACAGGAGATGCAGCGGTGGAGAAGGAAGAGGTGGTGCAGTCTCAGTTCCTAGAGCTGATGGAGACATGCAAGCAGAAAGAGAGTCTTTATCCCAGATAAAACCATGCCTAAAACGGGAAGTATCCCTGGAAGGTGTACTGTGCCTGCGCTTGAGTCCTTTTAGAGATCGAGGACCTGTTGCAATAGCGCTCTCTACTCTAAGCATCAATTCTGCCTGCTCTATATTGCTGTCTTTGGGCTTTGAGCTTGGCCAAACATTCATCATTTTCTCTTGCTCTGTGACGTCCGTTACATTCGCAACATATGTTGTGGCGACGATTTCCGGGGCATGGATCTGTATTGCAGAAACCCAGATTCCAATTCTGACAAATTGTCGCTGAACGTTTGCGAGTATAGTTCCGAGCTGGTGAGTTACGCTTGACACCTGCAATTGAGAGGGTAGAAGACGCAGACGCGCTGAGTAATTGAGCCAAAAAAGGAACTTGCAGTTTGTTCTGGTCATCCATTCTAAATGGATTCCTGGCATATCTGTCATGGGTATCACAGTCAAAGCGTATCGCAATTGCTGCCGCACCCAGCAGAGAGTGGAAGAAATCAATGATCCTGCCTCGATAGGAAACAAGCTCAGCCTCACAATGAGGGTAGAAGGTGAGCACAGCCACCATCCAAGCATCAAAGGTGCAAGTCCAATCTGACTCAGATAATATCGGACGCCTTGCTGTGGCATGGTCTTTTCTAACCAATGAAAAACCCCCTGCAAAATCCTTTGGCTCGTCGTAGTGGTCGTAGCCTTTGTCCAGAGTCATGTAAAGTTTCTCAAAATCGACATAATGGTTGACAATGACCAGTTTCCACATCAAACGTGAGATCGGATCTTTGGTGCGTTGCAGCTGCCCCAAGTTAACCAGAGAATCGATGACCTTTTCCTTGCCAAACTCCTGTCGTAGCTCCCAGGTTTTTGCAAGGTAAGGATCCATGACAGCTTGGGCCTGAAGCTGGGCCAAGTGAGGAGCAACTGCCAGTACCGACTGCGGGATAGGTGATGAATCTGGAAGATCTTTTGTCTCTCCCAGTAACTCGGCAATTTGATTGAACGAGATTGTCGGTTGAGGCTCACTCCGAGAGGATGCAAAGTTAAGCTTAGATTGCAAGGATGCCCAAGCTGCCGTTTCAACCGCGTTGGCATGAGCACTGGATGAGCTTGGTTCTTGATTTCTCTCTGATGAAGCAGAACTTCGGTCCTGAGGAGCGGCTGGCTGATTTGCATCGAGACCATCAGGGGTGACTGGATGTGAAATTGTAGACCTAGCCTTTTCCTTGCCTTGTCAAATCTCGAGGCGTTGTACCACCAAATCAAAGTAATCTTTTGCCTCGATAGCATTGAGTCCCAAGCTTCTGATCTCTTAGGCAAAGCTGTCAAAAGACCTTTTTCCTTTGACGGTCTCATCCACCAGTTTTTGACAGGCCTCGGTTCGAATTCAAATCGACTCAATTTCAGTATTGACAGGCGTGTTATTCTGAGTAAAATCACTCGATCGAGTAACAGAGGTCTGGGTAGCAGCCACATCTCTGTTATCTTCGGACATAGACAAGAATGATGGCAAAGGGATGAGCAATATAAAGAAAAAGTAATACAAAGGCAACAAAAAAGCTAATAAGTTTTATGAGTGACGTGTGCCGACGTGAGGCCCCCAATCACATGCTTACAATAGATATATCTTGAGCTTCTTCAAAATTGATCTTTACTCAAGATAAAAATCTATGGTGAGAGATGAACATAGCTCCTCAGTTGGCTTGAGAGTGGTCTTACCTTGGAGCAGAGTAGGATAGATAGATAAAATATAATAAAGGAAGGTGACACTACTCTGGCAACCAAGGTGTTGGTAAGAAGAAACAGTGAGAGAGCGCTGGAACGCTCACCTGTGCTGCTGGTGAGATGTGGGGTGACGTGGCAAGGCAAAGAGAGCAGCACAGGCGTTTCAGACCGGCTGACCCTACTGTCTCAGCACGGCATCTGCCTCAGACCTGTGGCACCGTGCCGAAAACGGCCGTCTGATTGGAAAGGGTTGAGACAAAAAATCTCTTTTGTGTGGGCAGAGGCCTCCAGAAAGGCTCCCTACCCTTGGAATCCACCTTTACGTCGACCTCAGACTATGGCTAGCATCAATGCATGCAGTCTGCTAGCTGCAACCTTTCCTCTCTTATTTCCTACTTCTCCTGTACAAGGTGGAGTATGATTTGTATTAGATAACAGAGGAAGACTAATGCGATTGGCATATAAAACCCAGATCCCTGTGGTGCTGCAGATGTGTGGTGATAGCCTGAATTGAAATGTGTCCATGTCATAAGGTGGCTTGGCAAAGACACCATTCCTAGCAAAATGCGTATTGAAATGCATATGGAAATGTGCTAAGTGACCGGGAATCTGGCTAGGAACCTGGGAAAATGCTTTGGAGGAATGGGGAAGCTTGTCCTCATTATTACTATTTGCATCTGGGTTGGTAGACTGGATGTGTAGAGATTTTGTTGAAAGTACTGGATAGTAATCTTGTCGCATCTGAAACCCTGATTGAACAGGCTCAGTCCCATATCCGGACGTGTAGTTTATGTGGGAGGTATAGATAGTATGCATGTCCAGAGTAGGAATACATAAGTTCTGTTGGCAATGTGATGTGTTGAGAAGAGGCCTTGAAGAGTGCGCAAGTCTGAGAATGTGACCATTGTCACTCAGACCAAAAGGGATATGCGTCAATCAATTTGTCAATCAACCTGTCTATTATTTGTGCCTAATTCCAGTCTGGCTAATGCCAAATTCCAGTAGAACAGGCATTGCAAATACACTCTAATTAAATGCTCTTCTAATTTCACTCTGTAGAGCCTTTGACCGCAACACCCGCTACTTGGTTACCAAAACATCCAGAGCAATTAGTCAAATGTGTTCTTGCTTGTAATTGAATCTACTCAGTTACAATATCATAAAGCAAGTTGCCACATCATCTCTCCTGTGTGTGAAGGGTGAGTCAGTGCAGCAAAAGCATGTCCTGTTAGGTTGTGCAAGTAGGCTCAAAACCTTTGACCATCACCCAATGCCTGTACCATGCTTGGACAGGAAGGATTGCTGTTACAATTTATCCACTGCTTCCATTCCTGCAGATTTGTATTAAAGGTATATCCTCAATGTTCATATTTCACAATAGCCTTTCCAAACATTCTTGATTGTGATGTAGTTGTAACAGACATATAACTGTAGAGCTGCAGCTCTACAGCCTCATCAAAAGTATATAATAATTATTTTATTAATTTAATTACAACATTATATTATTGTTATGGCTGCTTTATGTAAGGCAGCCAATTTGACTGTCATACTATTGTAGTACTTAGAATCACATTTTGATCTGATTCTATTGTGTTGTAAGGGCGACCTCTGGAGGCTATGGCTCAGTCACACAGCTGGCAGAGAGAAATCCAAAGTATATTTAGGTAATACAACCATAACTACTTACCTGGTAGAGGGAAATCCAAAGAGAACAAGTCTAGGGATTCCCTATGCCAGGAGTGACGCTTCCAAGGCTCCAGAAGTGTGGGAAGTAACTGTATAGCATGACAAAAGCCACAATAAAATTTATAATCTAAAAAAGGAAAATCTCTGAAAATAATCAAAAACTCGGAAATTGCCATTGCCAGAGATCATGCACATGTCTCATGTGACTTGCTTAGTAATTTGGAGGCTAGCCTTGAGATGACTAAGCCTCTGGATGCTTACTAAGCCTCTGGAAGCATTGGCTACACTTGTTTGAATGATAACTAAAGAACCAGAGCACCTCAAGGGCTAAGAATAGTACTAATAGATAGTGTTGAAAGAATAGAAACAGTAGAGTAAAAGAGTGACAGCAGAAATAAGGAAATAAATAGAGGAAGAATGAAGGAATAAGGAGTGAAAGAAGGGAGCAATGAGGAGTCCCCTGACATGTGTGACCATAAGGCTAAGCTATATTCTTGACATTGTTTCACTTTTTTGAACCTTTTGGGTTCAATTCTGTTACTACAAGCAACAACTGCAATTCTAGACTGTCAGTCTAGCTTTTTGATTACATCAAACAGTGCATCAGCTTTTTTGATGCATGCACCCAAAATATAAAAGACATAGCACAATTTGATTGGATGAGTACCAATCAACCAACTGAACCAACCTATGATGGTGAGACCATTGACCAGTCACTAGCATACCCGCTAGTGGCATTGGTTGACCCAGGTCAGCCTAGGTCAGAGTCTGCTGATGTCAGGGGACTTCCATTTCTGGAATTTCCTTTTTTGGAACCTCAGAGTTCTCCAGGGATTTTTGGAGATCTCTGGGATGTTCCTATGCTTTCTAGAAAGTACTGTACAGTTATTTTAATGCCTCTGCCACCTGCGCTGATGCGCTGTGCTGCAGCAGAGGAATTCTTAGACTTGTTCTCTTTGGATTTTCCTCTGCCAGGTGATTAGTTATATTTCCTGTTGTATTGTACTGTCCCTAATAAACTTTGGATTTTGCTCTGCTAGTTGTGTGACTTAGCCACAACCTCCAGAGGTTGCTCTTATAGCAGAACAAGTCTCCTAATCCTAGTCTGGAAGCCCCCTATAGCTGCTGAACTTCTTCTGGCTCCTATCTGCTACTTCTTCACTGGGCTTAAGCACTGATGATTATCTATGTCTCAGCTGGCCGCTTCAGAAGCTTTCTCAGACGCTACGGCCTCTGGCAAGGAAGTCTGGACCTGCCTGCTCCATCTAGAAACGCAGGTGCAACTCACTCAAGCCTCCCTTAGCCAACACACCACCAAACTTGTCCACCTCTGCCAAACTACTGAAACCATTTCTAACTCCCTCCACACACTTCTTGAATGCCTTGCTCTAGCAGCAAGCCTCCTATTGCCTACCCCGCCGGTGCAACGCCCTTGCACCACGCAATTCCCTTTCCCAACATGGGAGTGCTCCAATATCCCATGCCTGGCAATCTCCAACATGTACAATGGTGACCATGCATCCGGGAAACGTTTCTTCCAATCTTATGTCACCTACATCCAACTCTGCAATGATGACTTTGTTCCTGACAAGCTGAAGATCGCATGGGTCCTGTTCTATATGAAGTCAGGATGGGCGGCCACCTACGCAATGAGGGTTTTCCAATGCCTTGGTGGCGTCAGAAGCTTTGCAGACTGGGCCGAGTTTGAACAGGAGTTCTAGAACAAGTTCTTCTTCTAAAATCTAGACAAAACCGCCATGCTGGTTCTGCAAGACAGGGATCAGTATGGCCAAGAGAAGCGATCCCTGGACAAGTACATTGACTTGTTCCGCATGCTGGTAGAGCAGGCCAAGTACTCCAATGGCCTGCAGCTGTGCCTTACTTTTTGGGAAGGCTCCATCTGATCCTGATGAAGCACATTGACAACCTTGTAGAAGGATGCCTGGTGGACGATCAGGTCCTATCATGGTACTGAGTGGCTTAGGAGCAGTGGCAGCTCATGGAGCTTAAGCAGGACCTCCGCAAGGCCACAACCCTTGCCTCCTCCTTGCACTTCCCCGTTCTGCTCCTCCATTGACCAACCACTCTGCCTCTAGCAGTGCTGATGGCAGCGCCTTTGGTACCCCCAGTGCTACTTCCAGGTGCTCCAATAGACGTGGACACTTGCTGGCAACGTGTGCCTTTCCTGCTCTCATGCCAATGCTGCAGCGCACAGGGCCACTTTGTCCACCACTGCTCCCAGAGCCTTGAGGTCCAATATCTGTCTTCAGAGAAGCAGAAGGAGCTTCTCCTGCAACTCCTGGCGGCCCACAACATGGCCAGGATCCCTCCCCTAGATGCCTCTGCTCTAGAGAGCGTGCACAAGGCCTCTCTCGTCATGGGAGAGTCAAAGAAGTCACAGGAGGGTTTTTAGATGCAACAGGTGAAAAGTACACCTCCATTGCCTAGTGCTAACCGGTTTGTATGTCTGTTGGTAGAAGAAATCAATACAACTTCTGTCAATGACTCAGTCTTGTCAGGAGACTGGTCTTCAGACCGTGTCCAACCCTATTTCGAGCTTAGTTTGATGATACGCCTATTCTTAGCAGGTCTGACCAGCCACTTGGCCCACTCTTTCCCCTTCCATCTTGTAGTAGTAAGTCTTGATGAGTCATATGCCTGGACCTTACTCAGCATTGATTATTGTTAGTCATACTCCTTTACATACCAGGGCCTAATTAATAAACAGTATTAGTAATAGCACAGCCACCAATGTAGTATATATAGGCAGCCTGTAGGATAGAAGATCCCTAGGCTGAACAATAGCAGTGTTCTTCTGGCCTATTCACCAAACCAACCATAAGCTTATTTAGCACTGTCTGACTCTCTGTTAGCCTTGCTCACCTTTTGCCTGACTCCTGCCCGCCTCTAAGCTCACTTGACTCTTGCTTGCCCCTTGCATCACTGACTCTGTGGAAGGAGTTTTGCAGACATCAAGCATTCCCTTTACAGGCTGTTCAGCCTCCTACACTGTCTGCCCTCTTAGCCCACAGTATCCAGCTTTATTCCCTACTATGTCTTTTGACTCTTGGTCTCCCTCTACTCCTACAACTTGCACCCCTACAGCAGCACCCCTACAGCAGCACCCCTACAGCGGCACCCCTACAGTGGCACCCTCTGCTCATCCTTCCATTCTGGCCTCTAGTACACCTTCTGTTCCTGGGATGGGCTCTGCCAAGATGCCTCACTGGACCACCAACTGGTTTTCTATGATGCAGCAGATGCAGCTGACACTTGCTGCTTTTGATCACAGACTAGCTGCTTTAGAGAGTGGACATGCGATTGTAAGGGGATGCTCTATCATGGAAAGCCAGGCAGACGCATCAACTACTCAAGCTTACCACTAAGTAAGGCAAGTGTTGAGCAAGTACAGTGACAAGCAACTGGCAGGCAAGAAGGCAGGCCACCGACAAGGGGTGGAGCAGGAGGGCAAGAGCAGAAGGTAAGGTCGTCACTGAGGAGCTTATAGTAATGCTCATGTGTAAACCCAGAAGCAATGCTATTGCTAGGACTGGGGATGTTCCATTCACTAGTCCTACTTATATACTACATTGGATACGCTATGACTACGGTGTATTGATTAATAGGGCTGGTATGTACTCTAAGCACTAATGAGTAAGCAACAGTCAGCATGAATAAGCCAGCCAATGGCATAAAGGCCTGCTGGCAAGTAGAGTGTGTCCAAAGACCAGCTGACCTGCCAGGTGTTGATGCCAAAACAGAGATGGAGCAGGATAGGGCCAGAGCGGTCCAGATGGTAGATGTGGGTGCCAATGTCAATACAAACTAAGCAAGGCTAGGGTGGACAGTCCGAGGACCTGTTCCCTAACAGCAATTGCTGCCACTTGAACTGCTGACAAGCGTAGTAACGCTCTGGTTGCCCATTGTTCTGCTCTTCCTGGCTGCCCTAAGCCCTCCAAGTCATCCAAACCTCTTACCATGCCCTTGTCTTATAATCTCCGATGGGTCCTGTGCTCTACTTCTAATACTTTCCTGGCTATTTCTCTTGCTCGGGATCTTCCTCCTACCAACGGTAAAGTCCCTCATTACAAATGTGCTCTAGAGCTCCCCAACTCTCTGGTTGCGCAAGTTGTTGAACATCAGGAGCATGGCCTTAAACAAGCCCATGACCTGTCTGGTTGGTCCAGCTGGTGGTGAAGGCCGACGTTTTGTCACTATCTGAGGCACTGACCAGCAAATTGGTGAAGCCCTTGTTGTCTTTGGAAAGCGCATTGCTAAGAAGCGTGTGCACGCACTGTGGAAGCAGCAATCTGGCAATGCTGCGCCGGCTCCTTCTAGACCTAAAGGAGGGGCTGATGTCAGGGGACCGGTCTCCAAACTGTGTCCAACCCTATTCCGAGCTTAGTCTGACAATACACCTATTCTTAGCAGGTCTGACTGGCTGCTCAGCCCATCCTTTCCCCTTCTATCTTGTAGTAGTCAGCCTTGATGAGTCATATGCCTGGACCTTACTCAGCATCAATTATTGTTAATCATACTTCTTTACATACCAGGGCCTGATTAGTAAACAGTATTAGTAATAGCACAGCCACCAATGTAGTATATATAGGCAGCCTGTGGGATAGAATATTCCCAGGCTGAACAATAGTAGTGTTCTTCTGGCCTATTCACCAAACCGACTGTAAGCTTATTTAGCGCCATCCAACCCTCTGTTAGCCTTGCTCGCCTCTTGCCTGACTTCTGCCTGCCTCTGCGCTTGCTTGACTCTCACTTGCCCCTTGCATCACTAACTCTGTGGAAGGAGTTCTGCAGACATCAAGCGTAGACTCTGAAGCAAGTATTCAATGGCGTGGAAATCAAAAAACCCAAGTAGCCGTTGACAGGTTACCGACTCTTAGTGCCACCCTTTACCAACATGTTTGTACCCACTGCCACCACCTCAGCACCCGTTCCAATGCCACCTGCCGCCCCTGCTGTTCTTGACCCTGTCGCCAAGCCCATTGCTCACACATCAGATGTTACCGCCTCAGCTTCACCGCCTTTGTACCTGTACTCTGGTCTTCTTGCTTGCTATACCGCTCTTGCCCAACATAACTTTGCTGCATCCAACAAGCAACCTGAAGGTAGCTACTGACTTATAGCCCAACCACGTCTTTAGCCGCATTATGAAAACACCAGTGACTTTATCAGTAGAGGAACTCTGCAGTATAGCATCTGACAAAAGAAGTATAAGCTCATCGTGCTTAAAATCAAGCCTGTTGCCAGCATTGTCTCCAAGGACTTTTGAATTGAACAAAATATCATTGGCAATCCACTTGCCGACATGCCAACATTGACCCCAAACCCGCCATCATTCCTACTAACAGGCCGCTTTACTGAGGAGTGCCAGAAACAGTTTGTTAGCAACCACGATACCGGCTTCCTTACTACTCCTGAATTAAATGTCCTTACCAACCTCATGTCCAAACAGAACCAAGCCTTTGCCTAGGAGGACTCTGAGCAAGGTAGCTTCCATACCAACTTCTTCCTGCCTGTTATCATACCGACCATCCCTCATGTACCCTGGACTGAACAAAACCAACCCATACTGCCTGGACTTGAAGCCAAAGTCTGTCAGATAATCCACAGTAAGATCAAAGCTGGCATCTACGAGCCATCCAATAGCGCTTACCGCTCCCGCTGGTTCTGTGTCCTCAAGAAGAATGGTAACTTCCATATTGTTCACAGTCTTGAGCTGCTAAATAGAGTCACTATACAACACTCTGGCATTCTACCCTTTCCCAATCATATTGCCGAGTCATTTGCTGGTAGAATCTGTGGCGCCACCCTTGACCTCTATGTCAGCTACAATGAGCAACTCATCCATCCTTCTTCATGTAACCTCACCACTTTTCAGATACTCTTTGGTGCCCTGCGACTGGTCACCTTGCCGATGGGTTGGACCAATGTACCCATTTTCCATGATGACATTAACTACATCCTGCAACCCAAAATTTCCAAATACATACAAAGCTTCATTGACAACGTAGGCGCTAAGGGTCCCAAAGACTGGCGACTCATAGACAGCCTCCCAGCAACTCACTCCGACAACCCCGGCATCCGCTTAGCGCTCTGGGATTTCTTCCAGTTACTTAACCGCATCCTCCAGCGCATGAAATATAGTGGCGGTACGTTCTCTGGGCACAAGCTAGTACTCTGTGCCCCACACTCCAAGATCTTTGGCCATGTCTGCATGCCTAGCAATCGTGTTCTCAATGAGTCGCACTTAGCCCTGTTGGATTGCTGGGATGTATGCCATAATCTTTCAGAGGTATGTGCCTTTTTGGGGACTGTTGGCATCCTATGCATCTTCATCAAGAACTTTGCCCATTGTGCCTACCACCTTACTTGCCTCATACACGCTAACACCCTCTTTGAATTTGGACCTGAGCAAGTTTCCACCCAGCGAGACTTAGTAAAGGTGCTACATGAAGCCCAGCCACTTGTTTCCATTGACTACCAGTCACCAGACCCTGTTATACTGGCAGTTGACACCTCCTGCATTGCCGTCGGATTCTTCTTGTGTCAATGCCTTAGCAACAATTGGAAACAGAGGCGCTACAACCGCTTTGGGTCAATCACGCTAAATGACAGGGAATCACACTATAGCCAGGCCAAGTTAGAACTCTATGGTCTCTTTAAAGCCTTTCAGATGCTAAGGATGTATCTTATTGGCATGCGGAACCTAATTGTGGAAGTGGACGCTAGGTACATCAAAGGTATGTTACAGAACCCTGATATACAGCCCTCCACCAGCATGAATCACTGGATAGTCGCTATCCTCATGTTCCACTTCAAGCTGGTACATGTCAAAGGCATCTTTCACGGACCCAATGGACTTTCCTGACAACCATTACAGCCTACCAACCCTCTTTCCAACCAAAGCAACGACAACGTCTTTAGCAACTGGATAGACCGACTTCACAGATTCATGCACCTTATACAACTCCCTATCCATCTCCTCCATAGCAACCGACCTGCTAGCGCTTTCCTACACCCAATCATTCCTTATCAACCAACTTGCTTTACTGCCTCTCTCACGTTCTTTACTACCAACATTACCAATGAGTCGCCAACTATCAAAAGAGTTGAGGAATTCAAGCCCCTCAGAGAAAACAGCACCAATCCTTTGGAAAAGGACCATCATCATCCTCATGATGGTTCGGCATCTGGCCTCTTCGTGGCCCAAAGGACTAGTACCCAAAAGGGGAAGCTAACAGACGCCCCCTCACTTCGCTGTGAGGGGTTAATAAAACACAAGTCAGTGTTCGCGGGTGCAGTAACGCACACCATTGCAGTCTGCGAGTGCCCCCTCAGCGGCTCGGAGCCGGGGCCCCCACTCAGGGGAAAGAGAATCCACCTAGACCTGAGATACCCCTCATGGATGTTTAGATACCAAGCGAGGTTAGACTCATAGGAATGGAATAAGTCTGATATCTAGGACTATGTAATGGATCCAAAACCACCATAATTATACATGGATCATGAAAGTATATAAATGCTCCTAAGACAAAGACAGCGTCCAGCTCCCCATGATAAGATATGGGCACCCGTCAATGGGCCCACACCCCCCCAGCAAAATTTTGCTACCAGTTGATGCCCACCTGGAGAAAATTTTCTAACACGGGAGAAAACGGAACACCCCTGGCCAGGCTGACCCCTCGAGGCACGACCCCAAACTGCTCAGTACCTTCTGGAAGAAGTACAACACTGGCGGACCAACACACTGTGAAGAAAGCAAAGGTCTCTGGCCCAAACCTAGAGAACCCACAAGAAAACGTCGTGGCGAGCGCTACTCGCGAGATCATTGACACTCCAGGCTTTGACAACGAGGGCGAACTCACAAGAAAGACTCCGATGGTAGTTGAAAACTTCATCTTCCCGGACCCTTTCATAGAAATCCCCACCGATAGGGAAGAAAACCCAGCAGCACAACTCTCCCAGCAAGGAGAACAGCCCCACTTCCCGGCAGTCAATGCCACGACTTTCACCCAGACACGTGTCCCAAGGATAGTGATCCCATTCAATCGTCTCTTATCCAACTTGGATCAAGGCCTGGTAGACAAGGTAACGCAGAGCCCAGGCGATTACCTTGCGATAGTGCCCTTCGGCGCAGGACCCAAACTATACAAGTCAAATCCTATCCTTCCTACAAAAATCGCATTGTTCCTGGATACTCTTGCCATAGGTGCAAATAGCCTCGAAGTGTCAAAAGCAGTTTGGAAAAATAGACCCAGCGGCAGGAGGGACTTTGAGACTCCCTGGACGATGATCCTAGCAGGTGCGAGTCCTGAGTTGAAGGATTTCCTGATCTGGCAACAGACCTTTGCCATCTCCCCCGAAGTCACCTTCAATGTCCTGCCGTTCGACACAGAGGCACGTTCCTGAGTCATCACAAACATATCAGGCGGGGCGGTAAAACCGGGAGAAGAAGCAAAGAGGCTGGCCCTGGGAACGCTAAAGAGAGCACTATGGGAGAACCCAAAGTTTAGAGCGATAAGTAACAAAATACTCACAGATACCGGGGTGACAGGAGGAACGTGGGAACGCACCCACAAAGCAACGGCATCATTTGATCTTACGTATATAGATGCACAAGATGCGCATGGCAATCCTGCCCCTGTATGGCAATTGACTGCAAAACCCCTCACGAGCGACAACGAGCTCCATGCAAGCTTCAAAATGGAGGTATGTCGCACAAGGGTCATGGTCGGTCTCCACTACCTAGAAATGGAGAAGAGATTGGTCGAGTGTGCATGGTGCAAGTCGGATGCCCACCCAGCATTTGCATGCCCATTGCCGAAGGTGGAAGACTGGTTAGGCCCATGCCCAGACAATGCCGAGAGATTCAGAAGAAGAACAGATGCTCTCAGAGGCCGTGGCGGTGCCCCCTCAAGAGTCAACCGTACTGAAGATGGAAACGGATTCCAGTATGTGAGAGGTAGAGCATCGTGGAATACGAGGGCTCGAGGCCGTCCTAGGGGACTTCCCAGGACGTAATAGATTATATAAAAGTCACACATACATAAATTAATCAACGCAAGCCACAAGCGTAGAATATGAAAATAGATATGTAACTGGCTAGATAGAGTCAGACCTCTGCAGGGCAAAAACACAAACAACACAGGCACATCCGTTCGCGTCCACAGCATCCAAGTCAGGACCTAGTAATGGGGCTAGGGCTTTAGAGGTAAAGTGCAAAAACAAAAGCTTACGGTCGTCGGTGGGACCATGCTGAGCTCTCAGCGACCCAAAACCAAAGGATGCGCCCATTCGCATCTGATGGCTTGGGACCACCAAACTCTGGGTGGGCCTGGCTAGCCACCCCAGAGGACACAAACTTGAATAAGCTACGAATACTAACAAATCAGACAGATATAGAAACTCAACTCAGGTAAATCAAGGTTTTAACGGAACACGACTCTGCGGGTCTGGAAGGAGTAGCGCTTCACCCATGGGCCGTCCACCTAATGATAGCCCGCAGAGAATAGGAGTCGGGCAAGCGGTGAGAGGTCAATGTGAGGAAGGATGGGCGAGCTCGTCTTCCTCCCCCCCTGCCAATGATCAAAGGCCCGTCGCCTGGGATGCAGTCAGTAACCCAGATAACCAGCCAGCTAATGAAGCTGTCAATGGTATGCAGTCAGCACAATGCCATTTACTGGCAGAAAGGATCGGTAATCCCCTTCCTGAGCAGTCAGCCGAAATTCCACAGTCAGTGGGAGGGACACAGTCAGTAGTCCCGGTGCTAGTTGAATCAACTAGCCCCAACCAAGCGCTAGAAGACGCACAGCATGATAGAGCCCCCTCCAGACCGACCAGGTGGAGCAGAGGTCTATACTCAAAGGCATCAGTAAAGATAGCCTCTCTGAACATAAGAGGATGCAGAAGTACCACGTGCAGAACGTCGAAATGGAACCACATAAACCAGCTTGTCCGAGACAAGAAGATAGGCATCCTGGCGGTCCAAGAGACGCATCTGGACAAAGAAAGAAGAGAGAGTACAGAAGATCTCTTTGAGAAGAGGCTGAAGATCTTTAACTCTGAGGATCTGGAGAATCCAAAGGCAAAGGGCGGAGTGGCATTTGTCCTAAACAAGGACCTGATAGATACATCAGATGCAATTTTCGAGGAAATCGTACAAGGAAGGGCAGCCCTTCTACGAACCAAATGGCACAGGGACCAAAGAATCACAATTATGGCAATTTATGCGCCAAACGTGACTGTGTCGAATGCAACTGAAAACGTGGAGTTTTGGAACAAGATAATCAAATACCTAGATGAGAATCCAAGACTCAAAATTGACATAGTCATGGGTGATTTCAACATGGTCGAGGAAAAGCTTGATAGGAAGCCAATGAGAGATGATCCGGCAAATGCCAAATTATACCTCACCATAGTGAAAGAACGACTACACCTCGCAGACGGCTGGAGGAACACATTCCCAGACACGAAAGCATATAGCTTCCTGCAAGAATCAACTCTGGCCCAGTCCCACCTGGATCGAATATACATCACGAACGAGCTGGAAAAAACAGCAAAGGAATGGCGAATAGAACCCTCAGGAGTCCCAGGAACCGACCATGATGTGGTTTCAGTGAGGGTGGCCCACGAGAATGCACCCGAAATCGGTAAAGGGAGGTGGACGATCCCTCCTCATATAATTCGGGACAAGAAACTGAGGCTACATATGCACAAAACAGGAGTGGAAGCCTTGGAAGAGATCTACAACTTACAAGGTTCCAGGACGGAGGAGAACAATCCCCAGAAAATATACCTGGCATGGAAATTGAGTTTGATAAGAGAGGCCAAAAAGAGAGAGAAAATAATCACCCCGAGATATGTGAGACAGCTCCAGTCCCTAGAGTCTGAACTAAAAGGAATAGAGGAAAGCGGACTAATGACAGAGGAGGAGAAACTATCTTCATCAGCGGGTATAAAGAAGAAGATACAAGATCTCGAAAAGGAAAGACACAACAATGCTAGGACGGAGTGTGCCATCCACAACCGCCTAGAAGGAGAAACAATCTGCAAGTACTGGACTAGGTCAAATAAGGAGGCCAAGCCCAGGGACATGATTTACGCACTGAGGAGACAGAATAATGGAAATTGCCCGTCGGGCTCCCTCCTTTATGAACGAAATTCACAAAAGATGGCTGAGCTGGCCAGAAACTACCATGACAGCCTTCAGGACGAGAGGGCGGTGGTAGAAAGCAATGTGAGAGAGAGAATAAAACAGTAGAAGTCCTGAGTAAGATCAAAACAAGAACCACGAGAGCTCAGAACCTCACATTAACAAAAGAACTAGAAAGGGACGAAATTGTGGAAGCCCTAAGAGAGTCAAATAGTGACTCAGCCCCTGGACTGGATGGAATACCCTATGAACTACTAAAAACGTTACATGAAAGGCATAAAGAAAACACGAAACTTGACAGGCCTACCTTTGACATTGCACAGCTCTTGACAGAAGTTTTCAATGACATAAGAGCAAATGGGGTAGACAGGGAGCTGAATTTTGCAGAAGGCTAGATGTGCCCGCTATACAAGAAGAACGACAGGGAAGACATTGCAAATTATCGACCAATAACTTGCCTAAACTCAGACTACAAGATCTACACAAAAATCCTGGCTTCACGGTTGGCTGAAGTTGCCCCGTCGCTCATACATGTGAGCCAAGCCGGCTTTATACGGGGACGAAGGATAGCAGACCAAACAAAGCTTATTAGATTGATGATAAAGTATGCAGAATCCACGGAGCAGAATGGTCTAATTGTTGCACTCAATCAGGAAAAGGCATACGACAAAATAGATCACGATTACCTTTGGAGGGCCCTAGATGCGTTCGGTATACCAGAAGAATTTACCATTGCAATTAAGGAGCTATACAAGTTTGCAGAATCGAGAGTGATGATAAATGGGCATCTGAGTACCCCATGGAAAATCACAAGAGGGGTGCATCAGGGAGACCCCCTGTCTTGTCTCCTCTTTGATCTAGCAATAGAACTATTGGCGGCATCCTTACGGGAGTCGGTACTGAGAGGTTTTACCGTCCCAGGCCACAAGGAAAAACTGATAGTCAGCCTGTTTGCAGACGATACTACAGTTTTCCTCTCTGAACATGACGATATCGGGGTATTGCAAACTATCCTCGACAACTGGTGTGTCGCGTCATCAGCGAAGTTTAACATTACCAAAACTGAGGTCATACCGATTGGCACAAAAACCTTCCGGGATTCGGTCAGAGATACCCGACAGGTTAAGGAGGGACACATGAGAATACTGGAAAACATTCGCATAGCTGTCGACGGCAAAGGAGTCCGCATATTAGGAGCGTGGTTTGGCAATGACCTCGACGCTGGAGAACCGTGGGGCCAAATAATTGATAAGATTGATAGATACCTCAAACGGTGGGAAATGAGTCACCCCATGATGGAGGGCAGAAGACTAATAGTTCAAATGGTTGTCGGAGGCATAACCCAGTACCTGACACAAGTTCAAGGAATGCCGAAAGAAATAGAACAGTCTCTCACACGTAAAATCAAAGCCTTTGTTTGGCATGAGAAAAAAGCTCCAGTCGCGGAACACATCTTGCATGCCCCTCGTAGCGAAGGGAGTAGAGCTCTCCTGGACATAGCATCCCGTAACGAAGCAATTAACGTCATGTGGCTAAAATCTTACCTTAGCTTTGGACCAAACCGCCCTCTGTGGGCACTAATTGCAGACTCGCTCTTCGCTGGAAAGGTCCCGGCAGCCGAAGGTCATATCGACCCATGGGTCAAAGAAAATATCTTCCTGCAAACATGGAAGTCAGCAATCTCAGCAAAAAATAAAGTATGCGAGGACCTGCGGTCTCTTTACCAAACTGCAAAAAGATATGACCTGAGAACCGATGGAGTGATTATAAGTGAGAAACTACTGAACCTGAGGCCGATATGGTTTCATAGTGAGGCAAACCGGAGGATCCGATACTTGAATCAAGGCCCGAGCACTTGTCTGAAGGAGAGGCACAGCATAAAAATGACCGGAGATGCAGTTTCACTCTCTGAATTGCTGAGCCACGATAATCATAGGCCTTCTGACGAATGCGAATGCGAAAAATGCAACTGGGTGGAGGAGAACACTGGCTGCCTCACCCTACACAGCTGCGCAACGAGGTCGAAAGAGCTCTTGGACACTCTACCACCAAAGTGGGATCCAAGACGGGTAAACCCAGCCCTTGGTAGAATACCCCAAACAGAAGACCAAGGAAACGCGGAAGAGGGATGGATTAGATTTGAAAGTAAAATGTTAACCAAGGGCAACCTGGAGGAGATCTTCCAAATTTTTACTGAAGGCAAGAAGTCCAACGAATTACCACGCCTAGAACCTCCCCTGGAGACAAGGGAGTGCATGATCCTCGCGACAGATGGATCGTGCGTCAATAATGGATATGCCAACGCCTGTGCAGGTGCCGGAATATACCACTCAGAGGGCCACTCGCTGAACAGAAGTATTAAAGTACCTGTATCCGCCCCGCAGTCAAATCAATCGGCTGAACTATTGGCACTAAAGGAGGCAGTAGAAAGCTGCCCAGCCAATGTAAATATCGACGTCGAACTTGACTCCAAGTATGTGATAAACTTAGTAACCAGGGACCTGGAAAAGAACAAGAACTCAGGATACCTCTCCATGGCTAATGCTGAACTGGCCCGCTTAACTGTGGCAAAACTAAGACAACAAAAAACAATAACCCGCCTAAAGTGGGTAAAAGGCCACTCAGGGCACAGTAGAAACGAAGGGGCGGACAGGCTTGCGGAGCAAGCCACTAAAAGAGCACAGCAAGACCTTGATATGAGGATCGACCCATCCCTACAAGCGACCGGTGCGAAATTGTGCACACTTATGCAGGCCCTAGCTTACAAAGCTATAAGAAAAAGAAAGTTAGAGAAGAAGTCGCCAGTAAGAGCTAGAACAGACAAAAATCTGGAACACATCGCAGAATGTGCAGAGGAAATATTTGGTAATAAGCCGACATATGCAGCAATATGGAGAAAGCAAAGGTGCAAAGACCTCTCAAAGGAAGAAAGATATTTCTTATGGATGGCCACGCACAATGCCTATATGGTAGGAGACCATTGGCTGCGACCAACTATGAAGCCTGTCCAACAAGAATGAGCCTACTGTGCACACTGTCAAACACTTGAGTCAATAACTCACATTTTAACAGAATGCGATACAACAGGACAAAAAGAGATCTGGGAAGCAGCCAAGGCACTGTGGAAGAAAAAGTGCGACATCGCTTGGTTCAGGCCTGCTCTTGGAACGATCCTAGGCGCTCCACTGGCAGAGTTTACCAGTGCAGAAGGAAACAAACTCCCAGGACACGCGAGGCTATACAAACTGATCATGATTGGATCAGCGCACCTTATATGGAAACTAAGGT
>QLOM01005397.1:0-24249 GCA_003313785.1 Termitomyces sp. MG148
GGAATAAAACATCTTTTTCACCTCGAGACATCGTCCAGCGTCCACAATACAGAGTTCAAAAGACATTCCGAACTAGTCCGTTGCGTCCTGCGTATCCTACAGCGTTTCCGTCACCGATTCCGACAGCGTCCTCTCTCTTACCGCACTTCTACCGATCCGTTGTCTACCGAGAAAACATAACATTCCGATAAACCGCTAGAGGTTTCCGCCCAAAAGGTTTCCGTCCTACCGACAGCTACTTCCGCTGCACGCTCAGACGATCGACAAAGAGCAATCAGGTGGTTATCCTTGAAAGATTCTTCGCTGACTATCAGTCACTCCTATAGCACGCTAATAATATTTGACTTAACAAAAGTCTACATTCTGCTTATAGGAAGTTAGTGACGTTATCACCGCTAACACTGCTAAACGCAAAGGTGTACAGGTCAAAAAGAAGTATAAGCCAGTAGCGCTTAAAATCAAACCTGTCGCCAGCACCATCTCTGAGGACTTTCAAATCAAACAAAATATCATTGGTAACCCGCTTGCCAACATGCCCACATTGACCCTGAACCTGCCACCATTTAAACCAACAGGTTGCTTTACTGAAGAGTGCCAGAAACAGTTTGTTAGCAATCACAATACCAACTTCCTCACCACTCCCAAATTAAATGTCCTTACCAACCTCATGTCCAAACAGAATCTGTCAAGGGACCGGTCTCTGGACCGTGTCCAACCCTATTCCGAGCTTAGTCCGACGATACACCTATTTCTAGCAGATCCGACCGGCCGCTTGGCCCACCCTTTTCCCTTTTGTCTTGTAGTAGTCAGCCTTGATGAGTCATATGCTCAGACCTTACTCAGCATCAATTATTGTTAGTCATACTCCTTTACATACCGGGGCCCAATTAGTAAACAGTATTAGTAATAGCACAGCCACCAATGTAGTATATATAGGCAGCCTGTGGGATAGAATATCCCCAGGCTGAACAATAGCAGTGTTCTTCTGGTCTATCCACTGAACTGATTGTAAGCTTATCTAGTGCCATCCGACCCTCTGTTAGCCTTGCTTGCCTCTTGCCCGACTCCTGCCTGCCTCTGCGCTTGCTTCAACTCTCGCTTGCCCCTTGCATTGCTGACTCTGTGGAAGGAGTTCTGCAGACGTCAAGCGTTCCCCTTATAGGTTGTTCAGCATCCTACACTGTCCACCCTCTTAGCCCACAGTATCCAACTCTATTTCCTACTATGTCTTCTGACTCTCAGTCTCCCTCTATCCCTACAACTTGCACCCCTACAGCGGCACCCTTCCGCTCTGGCCTCCGGTACGCCTCCTGTTCCTGAGACGGGCCCTGCTGAGACGCCTCACTGGACCGCCAACTGGTTCTCTATGATGCAGCAGATGCAGCTGACACTCGCTGCTCTCAAACGCAGACTAGCCGCTCTAGAGAGTGGACATGTGGTCGCCGCCGCTTGAACCGCTGACAAGCGTAGTAATGCTCTGGTTGCCCATTGCTCTGCTCCTCTTGGCCGCCCTAAGCCCTCTGAGTCCTCCAAAACTCCTACCACGCCCCCCTCTTGTAATTTCCAATGGGTCCCACACTCTACTTCTAATATTCTCTTGGCCGTCCCTCTTGCTCGGGATCTTCCTCCTACCGACAGTAAAGTCCCTTGTTACAAATGTGCTCTGGAGCTTCCCAACTCTCTGATTGCACATGTTGTTGGACATCAGGGGCGGGGTCTTAAACAAGCCCATGACCTGTCCAGCTCTCGGTTGGCCGCCTTCACGGTTGGTCCAGCTGGTGGTGAAGGCTGACGTTTTGTCACTATCTGGGGCACTGACCAGCAGATTGGTGACACCCTTGTTGTCTTTAGAAAGCGCATCGCTAAGAAGCGTGTGCGCACACCGCAAAAGCAGCAATCTGGCAATGCTGCACTGGCAGTTGCTGTGCTGGCCCCTTCTAGGAAACTCGCCTCATCCACCCCAAAACCCTCTACTCAGTCTGCACCACCTCCTCTTCCTATGGCCTTTATGCACAACTCTACCATGGACTTCCAAGAATCTGCTGATTGGAATGATCCGTCTCCTATGCAAGTCTTGGTAGCACCTTCACTGCCCACTAGCTTGTCTATGGCCCTCTCTACTCCGACCCCAGCTCTGTCATCCCCCATGGTCATCAACTATGCCTTTGGGCATTATGCTCGGGGCACTTCTGAGGCACCTCCACATGGCACTAACACTGCTCAATACTCTTGCCTGACCCAGGGAAGGTAAACACTGTTTGTCGAGGCGACGAACCTAGAAGAGGGGCTGATGTCAAGAAACCAGTCTCCGGACCATGTCCAACTCTATTCCGAGCTTAGTCCAACAATACGCCTATTCCTAGCAGATCTGACCGGCTGCTCGGCCCACCCTTTTCCCTTCCGTCTTGTAGTAGTCAGCCTTGATGAGTCATATGCCTGGACCTTACTCAGCATTGATTATTGTTAGTCATACTCCTTTACATACCGGGGCCTGATTAGTAAACAGTATTAATAATAGTGCAGCCACCAATGTAGTATATATAGGCAGCCTGTGGGATAGAATATCCCCAGGCTGAACAATAGCAGTGTTCTTCTGGTCTATCCACTGAACTGACTGTAAGCTTATCTAGCGCCATCCGACCCTCTGTTAGCCTTGCTTGCCTCTTGCCCGACTTTTGCCCGCCTCTGCGCTTGCTCAACTCTTGCTTGCCCCTTGCATTGCCGACTCTGTGGAAGGATTTCTGCAGACGTCAAGCATTCTCCTTACAGTTTGTCTTTGAAGTTCAATTCTCTTCTCGACTCTGGTTGCATGACCCACTTGATTTGCAATAAGAAGTTTTTTGGATGTATCATCCCAATTGTGCTACTCCAGTGGGGACTGCAAATTGCAGGATTCTTTCAACGCTGGCACGTGGTGAAGTTTGTTTTTGGGCACATATCAATGGGAAGAATGTTGTTCTTGTATTGCGTGACTGTCTTCATGCTTCCAACGTTCTCATCAATCTGCTGTCCATTGTGTCTATGACCAAGAATAACATGCATCTTGTCTTTGAGCGCAACACCACATCCATCTATTTCCCTTCCAAGACATTGATTCAACTTATTCAAGCTTTGGTTCACAATCAACTTTCTTTCTTATTTTGTGACTTTATTCTTCCTAATTCCTTGTCTCACAACTTAGATTTCACGGCTCCGGCTATTTTGTCTCCCTTGTCCTACCCTCATGTTCAGTCTACTCCATCTCTTTGGCACTGCAGATTAGGTCACCCCTCTCAGGCGACTACTTGTGCTATCTTTACCAAGAACTTTGGTTCTGGAGTTGGCTATATCGGTTCCTTTGAGGACGACCACTGTATTCTCTGCATCGTTGGAAAACAGCCTGCTTGACCTTATGACAATTTTTGGAAGTGTGCAAATGATGTCTGTGAACTTCTTCACATGGACACCTGCGGTCCATTTCCTATACAATTTTCCAATGGACACACTAAACATTTCAACTCCATTGTCAACAACTGTTCTAATTATTGTAAGAGAAACGCTTGACGTCTGCGGAACTCCTTCCACAGAGTCGGCAATGCAAGGGGCAAGCGAGAGTTGAGCAAGCACAGAGGCGGGCAGGAGTTGGGCAAGAGGCAAGCAAGGCTAACAGAGGGTCAGACGGCGCTAGATAAGCTTATAGTCAGTTCAGTGGATAGACCAGAAGAACACTGCTATTGTTCAGCCTGGGGATATTCTATCCCACAAGCTGCCTATATATACTACATTGGTGGCTGTGCTATTACTAATACTGTTTACTAATCGGGCCCCGGTATGTAAAGGAGTATGACTAACAATAATTGATGCTGAGTAAGGTCCAGGCATATGACTCATCAAGGCTGACTACTACAAGATGGAAGGGAAAAGGGTGGGCCAAGCGGCCAGTCAGATCTGCTAGGAATAGGCATATTGTCGGACTAAGCTCGGAATAGGGTTGGACACGGTCTGGAGACTGGTCCTCTGACAGACGCAGCGCTAGCAACTTTGATTGCTGCCTGGCGCCTTGCGCAACTCCTCACAAGAGTTTTTTGCCATGATGATCTACTGAGTGTTCCCTTAAGAACCCAAGTTGCTAAAAACACCACTTTTGCTAAGTCTTTTCTTTATACAAGTCCTTCAGAACCCATGTTCCCTTACTATACACACACAAAATTTTGCAAGTCCAGAAACGTCTATATGACATTTTTCACTACGCTGCGTCCATCTATGTACAATGATACTAAAAAGTTCAAAAATTTTACAAGCACTAGCAACTAGGCCTGGTCACGGTTGGCAGGAAAGAAGAAGGGCAGGAGCAGGAAGAGATCTTCAGCCTGTACATTGTTGCGCTCTTGCCAGGCTAGCACTTCCTCATAGTCCTGCTGGTACCGCCTCAAGATAGCAATGCTGCATCCCAGCATCCTCTGCCTCATCTTCATCTCTGCCATCTCATTGTCCACTGCCCTCATCTCCTGTGCCATTACCGACTCCATCTCAGCAGCTTGCTTCATGAACCTCGCCAGCTCCTCTGGTGACCTCAGACCAGTAATAGAGTAAAGAAGTTCTTCACTCAACCAATTGAAGTCACCACTAGTCACTCTTGAGGCAAGAAGTGGGGTCCAGCGTGAGTCCATTCTAGCAACTGGGGCGGGGCGTTCAGTTTGCTCATAGTCCTCATTGCCAGAGGATATATTGCAAGCAGTCGCCAGCTGAGCACAATGGTTGGTTAGCAACACCCAACGCTTGGAGAGGAGTCTTACCTCCTCCTCTCCTTCCTCTTCTTCCTTCTCCTCCTCTTCTTCCTTGACTTCTTCTCCTAAGTCGCCAGTGCTGGGAGGCTGGGTCTTGGCCAGTTGGGAAGCGACCTCCACCAAGTCGCTAGCGACTGAAGAAGAAGGGGTGTGCCTAACAAAGCAAGATCAGTTACTGACTTCACAAGCGACCAAGTACTACTTACCAAGTGCTGCTAGGCCTAGCAACGGAGAACGGCCTCTGCCAATGGAAGAACTCTGGGTCCAGTTCTGCTAAACATGTAGCTACCAGACGGTCAAATGAGGGACCAGACAGCTCATGTTTGGCAGTAGTAAACCAGACATAGAGGCGCTTGGCCTCCCTGGAAGGGCCCAGAGGAGAGCCTGCCCTCTTGCCGACCCCTACGCTCCTCAACCAACTCTCCACCCTCCTCTGCCAACTCCTCTTGCTCTACCGCCTTCCTCTTGCCCTTGTCCTTTCCTCCCCTCTTCAGTGGCCAGCTACCAGTCAGCTTGGTAGTTTCTTGGCAAGGAGGTGGCAAGGGTGCATTGCCTTGCCAAGTCGGCAGAGCCAGACTCTCCTCTATGATACTGGCAACGCTGCTAGCCTCTACTGTTGCCCTCTTCCCCAACACGTACTCTCTAGCGTGTCTAACTCGTACCAACCACTCAAAGGTCCTCTTGACAATTGGGTCCTCCTTGCTGTGCTCCCTGGACTTGAGGCCATTGTAGGTACAAGCCCGTTTAAGGGCATCACAGCAGTAGCAGGGGAGGACTCTGGTCAGGAACCAGCAAGCCTCTGGATCATTGTTGGCCCAGCATTTGTCACACTAAAACCAACCAGGTCAGAGCAGTCGCTAATAGTACAAGAGTTGCTTACTGCACCCTTGGACTCCTTATATGCTTGGCGCTGACCAGGCGCCACTGTCTTCTTGCCCTTAGCCCCCTCCATCACCACTCCAGCCGCCATTCTAGTATCCAGCACTACCTCTAAGCGATGCGTCACCAACAAATCTCTTAATTCCATGTCTGTAAAGACTGTTTGGGTAGGCGCCTGCAATAACAATCAGTTGCTAACATCTAGAGACAAAAGCAATATGCACCTTGTACATTGGCGCCACCTTCGTGGATTTACGGGACTGAGCCAAATGGTTAGCAACAGAAGATTAGCGATGGTCGGCAAGAAAAACGTACCTTGCATGGAGAAGACCCTGTTGAGCCCTGCCTAGGAGCCGCTGGTGCAGGGCTCTCATTGCCAGTGGCCACTCGTTGCGCATGACGAGCACAGCACTGCTCCCGATGCATCTTGGCCAAGTTGTCCTCAGCAGAGGGGCTAGGCGCCATGGTAGGAGGTGCCAACAGAGAAGAGGTAGATGCCACCAGGGCACTACCACCAAGACCACTCAAGGAAACTCCCACCCAACCCACTACCAACTCTGTCACCAAACCAGCCTCCTAAATCTCCTCCTGCCGCCTCCACTCCCTCTCCTCTTCCGCCTGCTGCCACACCTCTGCCAGCAGCGCCTCTTGGGCGGCATGCTGTTGCACCAAGATCAGTTCTACAATCAAAATCTCCTTACTATCAGGAAAAAGTTCAGCCCATCGCTAACAAAAAGAAAAAATAAGCGACTTACTCTTGGCAACCTAGAAAACTTACCAGTTGAGGGAGACCTCCACCCAAGATCTCTGCTAGCTTGTCGTTAACCAAGGAGGCAGGAGAGGGTTGAGGTCACTAAATAGTCAGTAAAGACATGGTACAGTCGCTAACGACACGTACCAGGAGAGCCTTGTATGGCGCCAGCCATTCAGTGCCCTCGTGCTCAGCTGCCCAAGTGACACACCAAGCCCGCAACGCCTCCTCGTCATTCCATGTCACCCCAGATGACCTGTGCATCTCCCACCTCTCCAGCAACCTCAACATCTCCACAACCAAGTCCTGGGAGGCACCAGCTCCCTCGCCAAGGTGGCGCACCAAGAATGCAGAGGCCTTGATGATGAACATTAGCGCATGAGCACTAGCGTCAGCGGTGGCAATTACAGAAGACATGTGGTAAGATTTTAGAGTTGAAGGGGGTGGGAATTGAAATCGGCTGCTCACAGGGGATTTTGATGGAGTTCCGATCATGGTTGCCAGACCTTTTGAATAGGTGGTTATGCGCACGGACCTTGTAACGACACGTGATATCGGGGTTGACTGAGGACAGTCAATTTTTCAGTTGGGGGGAGATGATAAGCCTCTTGCTGAGCTCAGCGCATCAGCGCTATTTTTAGCAACTTATATTTTGCAGCTAGCAGGGATCAAACTCAGGCTACAGGACACGACGTGCAGGATCACGGGACTTAGCAACCAGCTGACTTGGTGGTCAGCTGACGATTTACTGGTCACATAGTAATCACAAGACTTGGCGACCACGGGACTTTAGCGACCACCTGACTTGGTGATCACCTGCCACTCACCTGACTTCAGCCTGGCCCCCTTTCAGGTCTCCGATCCATGATAACTGATGCCAGGGCCTTTAGCAACGCTTATCAAAACCCAGAGCTTCTCAAAGATCCGACGTCAGATCACTTTAGCAACGCTTAGCGACAGGCCCCTTGATGGTTTCAGATATTAGCAACACTTATAGCTTATCCAGCGCCTAGCGACTTATGTGAGACAGGCCCCCTTGATGGTTTCAGGCCTTAGCAACAGTCCCCATGCATTTGGCCTCTTTCACTGCTAGGATGATGAGTTAACACTTGCTGACTTGACAGACGCCGTCACTTAGCGACTTTCACGTTCTATTGTACTTGGCTCCATTTTTCTTGATTAATTAATTAGCAACTTTTTAGTTTAATTACCACGGCAACTTAGCGCCTATAAATACAGTACATATTTTGTCTTAGCCATCATCGAATCATATGCCCCACAGTTCAGATCTCATTTCAGCACATTCTAAGTTCTCAGAATCGCTAAGTGATACAGTCCTGCTGACTTCACCTCAACACCTTTGCTTACCAACTCTTGTCTTACAGTGCCATATGGGCACATCATCGCCAACGTTTACGTTGCTAGAGTCCTTACCAACTTCTAGCACCCTAGCGCCTTGCAGGCTTTTGGCTTAGATTGCTAAGCAATCAGTTTATTTCTCTCAGTTCAAATCCCACTAAAAAGACTAGGCTTCTGGAACCCTGCCCAGGACTCTCTCAACACTAGCAACCGCCTGATGCTACTCATTCGTGAAGCGCTAAGTTTACCATCTACCAGGACAGTGTTTAGCAACTTTTGGGCATCATCAACGCAGCGCAACCAAACACATGCAAGTAGTCAATGTGTGGCTTTCTAACTCTGGGACCTCAAATCCACTCCAATGCTCCTGGAGGTCCCGATCTTCCACCAGCCCATAAGCCTGGGTCCAATTCCCTGCCAGTGACCATCACAGACGCCACCACCAATCACCCTGGCTATCAACCTCATCAGCCCGGCTGCCACCAACCACTTCTGGGAAGTCATGCAACTCCTTCTAGGCATCATCAATCCTCCCCAGATATCACCGCCCCCCCCTGATCACACCATCACTTGCATCACCCAGCCATCATGTTGCGCTCAGCCATCACCCTATGCATTACCGCCCCGGGAACCACTGACGCCGCTGCCACCTGATTGTCACCAACACCCACCACTCTATCGATTGGAACCAACACCTGCCAACTTGTATAGAGTCCTGGAGCTGTGCTCAGACCCAGAGATCAAGGACTTAGCCCGGGACATATCTGCAAGAGTACTTAAGTGGTAGGATGGAAACTTAGTTGGTAGTCTTGATATTGCACACACCCCATATAGTTTTGCCCCAGTGTTTCATTCATATTCTTGAATCTATCTCTGCCTGTGTTTTTGTGAACCTCTGCCTTGTATCATGCCCGTTTTAACTCTGTTTTGTCTTGTGTTTCATACTCATCTCAATTCTCTTGCCACACTCTTCTCTCTCCCTCTCTCTCTCTCTCATGACTCTTCCCTGGTTTAGTTCCGACTTGTGTTTCCCTTTCTATTTGCAGTTCCGACTCTTTTTAAGTCCCAGTCTCATTTTTAACCGCACTCTGGTTCATTTGCTCATATCTCTTTAAACCCTAGTCCAACTCTCTCTAATCTTGCCTTGCCTGCTCAGCTCAAACCGTAGAGCCCATGCCTCACCCCTTCTAATTGATCTCACCTCCAGACTTATCCAGAATCCCCCACACTCACCTTGCATCTCATGGTTTGCCCTGGAGATCTCTTAAACACCCATGTCCGTCCCAGAGCATAGCATTTCAACCCTGGAGCCCTCGTAGGTCCCGGAATTGTACACTGGAGATATTGCGTCTCCCCGTAAGGGTCTTGCCCAGTAGACTGAACCCCCACAGTCAGCGGAACCTGACAGGTGTCCCCTGACCTGCATTGGGCCATGCACATCACTGAAGATTCTTCCAAGTGTCCTGGGCACCTGGTCTGCAACATGCGGGAAGGGCGCATAATGCTGCTTTCCCTGGAGGCACAGTTTGCACATGCATGGCAGTGGCAAGTCTGACAATAGTTTTAGGTCATGCGTGAAGTCACCTTTGATGAGTTGTTCTAGCCTGTCAGCCCCGAGAATGACACATTCAACGATGCAACAGGGACCTGTTGATCTTAGCAGATGAGGTTGGTCCAATGTACAATACATTTGTGACATGTGCTGGCAACAAAACAAGGGTTTCTCCATCTAGGTAGGACATTAGCGTTTTGTCAACAGTGGCGGTGAATATTAATTCGCCGTCAATCAAGAATAAAACTTTGCATTGACAAAATGTCACTTTGAAACCACGGTGTACAGCAAGGGTGGTGATGGACAACAGGTTGTTTGTCAATTCAGGTACAAAAAGGACATTGGTGAATATAACATTGTTAAGTGGCCTCCCATCTCCACCTGCTCCTTGTAGTCTAAACCTGATTGACCCCTTTCCAACTGAGTACACTGTCACGTCGTTAGCAAGACAGATAGGTACTCTCCAAGATTTAAAAGAATTTGGGAGGAACCATTTGCAGTGTGGCATCATAGAACTCGTGGCGCCTAAGTCTGTATTCCACAGTGTGTCAGAAGGAGTGATGGTCGATAGGCAAGATCTACAAACTGCAGCTTTGGCTTTGACAGCAAGGCTGTTGCAGCCTTCCTTGACTTTTGGTGTGTCAGCGGCCTTAGCTGCATCAGCTTTTGCATTACTGCAGCGCCCTCCTCATTTCTTCTGCTTAGTGTTGGAGTCCTCTTTCTTCAGTAGTGCACATGCGGCGGGAAGTATAGGGCACTCAGCAACTTTGTGTGTGCCATTGCAAATATAGCACGTAATGGAGCAAGCTGCAGCGGTGGCAATTTCATTTTTGGCAGCAGCACGCTGGGTCTCTTCAGTTCAAAAAGCCTCCTCAACAGCGTCGTTGGTAAGATTGTTGAGCATAAGCACAGAAGAAATAAATGATGCATACTCTTTGCACAGGAGGGCATGAAGCATGGCCATAGAGCATAGTTCATCATCTAGCATCTCCAGTGTATAGGCTGGCGACATATTCCCATCGGGCCCGACTATTGGAGCAGGGCATAGGGTGCGGATTCGTTGCATTGAACCTCTGACTTGAGTGCAGAGCTGAGTAAGAGTCTCATTTTTGCGGAGTCGAATGTTGAATAAATCGCTCAGAGAGTTGAAGCGAGCATTAGGTGCCGACTTAGAGTGAATCTCACATAGTTTGGCCCACATCAGAGCCAGTTTGGTTCTGATCGCATCGACATGAATTTTATTACCTTCATCAAGGCCTTGGTAAATTTTGCCTGCTGCGCAATCACTGCGCAACTGGTAGGAGTTCCAGGCGTTGATAGAGTTAGAGTTGCCAGGCTCGAGAAGTGGCGGGAATTCTTTGCCTGTAACAATTCGTGCTCCGACATGAGTCGACCAAACATGATCTTTTCCCATTCTGTATATTTGATGGTTCCGAGTCTCGGTGTCAATTGTCGACTGATGTCGTCCATGATAGGCGAGTATAACAGAACCGGTTAGCGCGGCAGAAGCGATGTGGGTGATTAGTTGATGGGGAGGAATCTCGGTAGTGCTGCGACGTTGGAGCAATAAGTATATGATTCTAACTTCAGTGTGAGTCTGTGGGGCCGGGGCCCATAACCTGTAGCGGCAAGTTATACGCAGCGGCTACAGACAGACACGAAGTATGTCAGATAACAACTGGTGTTGTTGTACTTCAGAATGAATATATATTTGTAGCGTAAAGAATACATACCTGGTGTTGTTGTACTTCAGAATGAAGACAACGAACACCAGGAGTGAAAATAATACTAGTGTCACGTGCCGCTGAGGGCACTCCATCATACTGTAGGCGTTCAACAAGGCTTAAGAGCATTGTCTAAAAATATCAGAGGGATTGTCACCACTCAGCTTCTTGCTATCATTAGATGCTATGTGTGGTGTCAAAGAACAAACAGCTGATATAACAAATCATAACATATGTGAAAACAGATAGCAAATAAGAATCATCAATGCTTGAAAATGAAGAGTAGAAAGAGAGTGTGCTGAGATGATAAAATCATGGACTTAGGTGCAGGTATAACTCCTTGAATGAGAAGGATGAAGAAAGGTCATCATTGACCTTGGCCACGCTACAATATCTTCCTGCAAGACCTCAACGTAAACATCTTATTTTGGATTTCGAGGCGAGTTAGAGGCGAGAGAACCTCAAGGTTGATGCAATTGTCCATCGCCTCTCTGACTTCATGTCCGAAGACCTTGGATCAATCACCCATGGCTGAGTCCCATAACGGTATAATGTCAAGTTTGTTGATTGATGGGTGCACCCAAGGATTGTCCGAGAGTCTGACACAAACTTGGCATGACTGGGGACATTCATTGACGCGTTCTTCACTAGCTTTTTTCCCGCTCGGTTACCTTGGCAAATCGTAGAGTCGAAGAATCCGACCCACAGTCCAAGCATAGATTCCATCCCCGTCTTCAATGAGTTATCTCGCCCAGACATTCCTCCGCAAAACGATCACTCACTAAGAAAAGACACGAAAACCGGATTATTGTCGAACGATAACGCAATGGTATTGTATGATACCAAAACTGAAAGTCTATGATCTTAGAACGATTGGGGTACCGACAAAAAGGTTCAGATGAAATGCTAAATGCCAACAACACATACTCGTGACTATATCCCCATATCTAGAGGGCGAGCACCTTGAGGATACCGCCAAGACCACAACCTGGCAAAATGGCGATGAGACCTAACAAGAGAGGCAGGAGCACGACGAGAAGCCCGTCAACAAGACCGAGTACGACAGTGAGCAACTCGCAAAGGACGACACTTTCAACGATATATGAAATCTGGCCTACGAGATATTCAGAAAATATAACACGAACCTGATACCCTTGACAATGACATCAATGATGATATCGCTCTTCGGCCCCGCACAGAAAATGAGAGCGAGAAGAATCTTGACGATCAGCTGATAAAGAAGTTAGTCGGGCACTGAGCATTCACACAATATAGAAGAGACTAACAGTCAGCACTGTACACAACAGTCCTGCAAGTTCGAAAACAGTACATCCGCCCAGAATGAAATTACTCGATTTCCCCCCGAGGAGCTTGATATCGGCGAGGACAACAACAAGGATACCTTGGACCTTATCAAGGCAAAGCTGGATAGCATCAACGTTGACATTCTTCTCTCTGTCCTGGCCGAGAGACTCTGCGGATAATCTTAACATGGGACCGAGAAGGCCCATAGAGACTTACCGGCCTCTTCCTGGACACCCATGAGTTGAGCCTTTGCAGAAGAGAGGATATCAGGCAGAGATTGCAAAGTTTCGCGCGCCTCCGCTTCGTGTCCTGCATCGTGTCGATAGCTTTCCGCACCTACAATGTCAGTGCCGCCAACGTTATCCTGACGAGGGGCGAGAAGGGTGCTAGACTTTGCGCCAGCGCATGGAGTCGCCACGTCAACGCCCAACTCTTGAATGGGGGATGCAAATGTAAAAGAAACAAATGCAGCAACAGCGACCAGGAATATGGAACGGAAGAAGAGCATCGCGATCGCAGAGCAAGAAAAATGCGCTTGAAACAGAGGGAAATCGATCGTCCACTTGGAACTAGGGCAGCAGAACCATTTCGATTTTATAGACCGTTTGATAGGAGCTAAAGGTGGAGCTCGGGTGAGAAGACTCGATGTCAAGATGTCTCGAGGGATGAGAATCACTCAAAGAAACGTAAGGGCAGTACTTCTATTGTACAAACTCCTGCCAACAGTATTTGCTCGACACAGAAATTTGGACCGAGCTAAGAAGGGCGAATACTTATGGTAAACTCTCTGTGCGGGAGGTCCTCATGGCGGAGCATAGGTCTCACCTGATCAACCTTTCGTGTCATTTCCTTAGTAAAGAAAAATAGCGCTGGAGTCCTTGGCAAAGTCGGAAAGCGCGAGATCGAGTGCATCACTGTTAGGACTGACTTGATGGATCTGTGTTCAAAAGAGATTTCCCGAGTTATTGCGCTACTCTACCCATTATATGATGAGCATTTGCTTCACACTACAAGGCAATTTACTTGCATTTGCCCACTAGTCGTCCACAACTAGAAGATATGTGAGGTTAGTTCAATTCCATAACCAGAAAAGGCTGACCCATGAAAACTTCTTGGAGCAGTTGGACAATATTGGGCAACATCGATACATCGCCAAGAACGACGTATGACGTTAGAACATTTTCCCTGGAGTGGCGGGAGAAGTCCGATGAAAACCTTGAGAATGACGATGTAGAAACGCGGAAGTTGAACGTTGAATAAAGTGACCTGTCATCCTGTGTGGATACGATCAAGAATACCCGAAAGCTCTTGCGAAAACCAGTTTTCTTTGCAACAGAAATCTTCAGGAAGAGTTTGCGTATCATCCTGTTTATCGAATTAGTTGTCATCAGTCTATGTCAGCCCCGGTCTTATCATTGTGATTATGGTCCGGACGTGTGACAGCGTACGCAGTAACTAGTAAGGACCACGCGGTGATCAGGCAAAAGAGAGGAAGGCATATAATTGCCAAAGTCGAAAACGAACTAGTTGACTAAGTGTCACCTGAAGAAAAGAAATAAATAGAGCGAGACCGAGCATTAAATATTATGATATTGATAGGCGGATTATTGAGACCTTCAAGAATATCCAATCAGATGTTTGACGATGAGAAGCAAAATTGCACCCCTTCACTTTCCGAGGCTACAGCGGCGCAAGTCATTTGAGTGAAGAAGCTTCCAGCTTCAGGCCTTCAGGGGATGCAGATAACGCCGAGGATTCGACCTTGTTTCAATTGAATTTTACAGGATTCAGTTGACGCAATTGACAAGTAATTCCCTGCCTGAACCTCAACAAGTTTGCGCTATCATGATGACCCGTGATATATAGCAAGTGTCGACTGACACATCTCATATCAGAATTTGACTAGATGTCGAATTGCATCATAACTTGAATGTTTTTTTGCGAAGTACCCTCAAGGTGAGAAAGAAAGTCAAAAGTTGTTAGTTAAGTCAGAGCACGAAAGATCTTGGCGTTGAAAAACGCCTGTTACGAGTGAACATCAGTTCCATGTGGAAGTACTTTGCGAGCGACATCTTTTAAGCACTTAGCGGACAATGCGGGAGCCGGGGACCAAGGAGTTCGATTTGGCTTTATTTGTATTGCTTCTGACGAAGACGAGCGTGGGCCACTTGGTGTTACAATTACAACATAATGCCGGGTCTCGAGACTTACGCAAAGGTATCTATCTGACACTCGCGTTCTCACGTATATCTCATGTACCATTGCCAAAGGGAGTCCTTGCCACAGTAGCAACGTTATCGACCGTTGGTGTGTTGACAAAATCTGTGAAACCAAGTCGACTCATTTCATTTGCTTAGGTGCCGGGCTTCTTTGGTATGGCCAGAACTACCTGATATACCCTTCAGCCTTTCCTCCGGGCTCGAGAACTGGTGCGTTTTGTCAATGTGACGGAAGTCATATTCGATGTAATCAGGTCATAGACATACCAAAACCCGATGGAATACCCTACGAAGACCTTACGCTGGTTACCTCAGATAATGTTTCACTAAGATGCTATTTTTTCCCGCAGAAGAAGCAGCTAGTGGTCCACACCGAAGACGACGATGCAAAAACCAACGACGAGGTACACTCCCTTTGCATGACTGGCGCCCTTGAAACTTGAGATTGTCAGTAGTTTGCAGCAACTCGACCAACTGTCATTATGTTTCATGGCAATGGCGGTAATCATGGCCATAGGATACCATTGGCGAGAATATTCTACCTGAATATGCGGTGTAATGTATTGATGATGTCATATCGAGGGTGAGCCCAAAAATGGATACAATAAGTTAGAGAACTTAGGGGTTTTATCTAGATACGGACTGTCCGACGGTTCTCCTTCAGAAGCAGGTGATTCAATGCGGTTCCCTAGTTGTCTTGTCTAACTGTCCATTCAACCAGGCCTGAAAATTGATGCTCAGACAGGCCTTGATTTTTTGACAACACATCCAGTTTTTTCTCAAACACAGATCGTAAGCTATATCTCTGAGTAAGTTTGCAATTGACGTCCGAAGATTCTTTATGGGCAATCTATCGGTGGAGCTGTCTCAATAGACCTAGCGAGCCGCAATCCAACCAAGGTTCTTCCCTTCTTGTCTTCCATCCAACTGTATCATCTATCATCTAAACTCCAAACAATTCAGATTCATGCACTTATCCTTGAAAATACTTTCACATCGCTTCCAAAATTAATACCCGATGTTTTTCCTGCTCTCGGACATTTTTCCTTTTTGTGTCATCAGAAATGGGATTCTGCTTCGAAAGTTTCTTTGATCCCCTCATCAACTCCTATCCTGATGCTCAGTGGCGCAAAAGACGACTTGGTCCCTCAAGCACATATGCGCGCGCTGTGGGAGGTCATTGCGAAACGTGATGAAACAAAAACGTCTGGAGGACGAGAATACAAGGCTGGTCTGGAATACGCGAGGTTCGTGGAGTTCGCGAATGGCGGCCACAGTAAGCGTAACTTCGAGAACTTTTTTGGAGAGTCAACGCTGATTGGGGATTAGACGATACTTGTTTACAAACTGGCTACTGGTCAGCTGTAACAGACTTTGTAGAAAGTGTTCGCGCCCGTCATCTCGAAACGAAGGAGAAGGATTAGGAGCACGATATCTTGTTTAGTCTCGATTCATTCTTTTACGCTTGATTTGTGGGAGGTATAAGTTTCTCCGTTTGGACTCACTTCACTGTATGTAACATCGCTTGGACTCTCGACATTTTATTAGGTTTCTGATTTCTTGTGGCAATCACTCAGTCAACTTTTAGCTTCAAGGAAGCCAATATTGTGTCGATGCGATGCTTCTTACCCCCTGAACTATATAATTGCCAAAACGGTGAAGCGAGTTGAAAAACACGTGAAAGGGTTCTTCGGGCAAACAACTGATGAACTTTCCGCAATCGGACAAAACTTTCTCTGCGAGCGAAAGACATGATGACTTCATGGGACAGTGCGCCTACCACCCCGAGTATTTGGAGAGTTCGGCGGCAAAGTGTAGTTTCATTGCCGATACCATGGCCCGTTTGTTGATGTTTTCCGTTTTGTAGATCCTTCTACCTATGTACAAATGTATATATCATGGTTCCATTGACTCGGTTCGAAACCCACTCCCATCAGATTTCTTACATCATTATTCAGAGGCAAGGCTTTAGTACCCAAATGGAGCCTTTCACTAGGAGGCGAAACGCTGCCGATGATGACAAGTGATAAAGTGAGATCTACTCTACTATATAGAAGTCGACTGCGAAAAGACGGCAAGGTGTTTGAAGTTCTTTACGCCTAATCAAGTCTTCTTGTCCTCCATTTCCAACCTTTCCACAGTAATGATATTGAAGGGCAAAGCATGTATTAACTGCAGGTCCGCGGTCTCCCCTTCGATGATCAACACGCACTGACTGCCATTTTCGCTTAGGCGACGAAAGATCGTGAGTTATTCCTATAGTTATACATGCGTGCTTACTCAAGGGTATTTGACTGCTAGAAATGTGATGGAGATCGACCATCCTGTGGTCAGTGTGCGCGATCTAATGGAGCCTTTGAAGATTGCGAGTATCCTGGCCATGGTCCAACTCAGACGCAGATGCTAGAGGATAGAATCACGCACTTACAAAACCGTATCCGTCAGCTTGAGAACAAGACAGAGCCCACCGTAGCACCCTTGGATAACCCCTGTTATGGTGACTCCCCACCGCCCAAAGTCAAAAGTGACACGACGTTCACTCTGCCTTCTGGTTCGTCCGATTACTTGCCTGGAATACAATCTGTTCTAACGTAATATTTAGCACACAGTTCCCCGATTTCTCGGCCGTCGTCCTCCCAGAGCTCCCAATTGAAATCCGTTTCCTTGTATCCCGCACAAGAACCTTCAGTAGACGTAAGGCTTACTTTGCGAGTAATTTCCTCATTTTTCTATCTTTAATTGGCTGACAGAAAGCCAGGATTGACAATTTCTATCCATATTCCTCTCGCTTCGGGTTCTTTCTGAACGTAGAGCGGTTTCATGCATCTTTTACTGAACCTCAACAGATTGGACACTATTACCGCCCAACTCCTGCCCTTCTTAATGCCATCTACCTATGGGGGACCCATCTTTCCCCTTCTCCGCCAGACGGCTGTGACGAAAAGGTTTTCTTGCGGAGCTCTCTTCACCATCTTCCAAAGGATTTATCCAGTTCGCACCCACATAAAATTGTTCATAGCATTCAAGCCGAAGTACTTCTTTCATATTATTATCTAATGCACGGAAAGGTACTAGCTGGCCACTATCATGCAAACGCTGCTGTCTCCCTTTGTTTGTCGTCCGGCTTTCATCGAATTCGCACTCCTGAACCGACCGTTTCCTCCACAACGCCTATAAGTTCTCCACGACAACTAGCATCGTCTTTAGCCAAAGTTAATGATGACACTGAGGAGGGAGAACGCGTCGACGCATTTTGGGCCGTCCTTATCCTCAATAATACCTGGATTGCAATACAAGAGTCTCATTCGATGTTCTACGATCTTCAGATGGTTGGTGTAGACACTCCTTGGCCCATGGACGCGTTCGAATATGAGCTCGTGAGTTGATCGATCTTCCTTACATTTTCTTGCACTCAGTAATATACTAGCAACTACTACCGTCGGTGAGCAGCGACACTATCAAAGGATTCTTGGACAGCACAAATATCGAAGGGTTTTCCGTTATGGCACTCCATGCAAAGGCTGCAGTTCTCTTGGAACAAGCGACCGTTTATGCGTATAATCCCGATGAACTCAACGTTCCCAATCGGGAACCATCTGAATTCAGCCGACTCGAAGCTGTTATCGACCAGTTCAAAAGCCAGTTTGCTATGGTAGATCGAATGGACGTGACGCCTTCGGAAATGGACACTCTGTTAATGATGCAACTGATGACCCATACGGCCACCATTAAACTACATCTCCCGCTTCTCCACAAAGGAGAGATGCGGGCTAGGCAGAAGGCGCTTACAGCCGCTCAAGAAATGGCTATCTTGACGCACGGTATACCACCCACGAGTTCTATCAGATTCGACCCCATTGTCGGGGTGAGTCGATTCATTGATCTTCGGGATTTTTTATTTGATTTCTGTTCCTTCAGGTACTCTGGACAGCAGCATGTGAGGTGTTCATACACGAGCTCTTTAGAGCGGATTCCATAACCACGGGAAACAATACGCCATTCTCTACATTGCTCCATACTATCTTCACACAAATGTCAAAGTTCTCCGAAAATAACATCTTCATGAGTAAGGATGTCGTTTATTTTGCGTTGATTTTTTTCTTATGGTTATATCAGAATTTCTTATCAACCGTCTACAGAAGAATCACCCTACAACCCTGGTATACTGGTAGACGTGTCGAGGGTAGTCAAGCTCATGAAATGCACACACTGCTCGGAAGGCATTTTGGGTACTACTCCTAGTGTCGTAGTGGCAGTCAGGAACTGTCTATCGCAGGCGTCTGTTGTCGCTATATTGATCTAAAACCGACATCACAATGCGCACTTATGGAGTTCAGGTCGAGGCTCATCGCGCTCAGCCATGCCGAAATAGCCTAAATTGACTTTTCAGATTATCGGACCACTTCCCCGAACTCTTATCACCTCCGATTTGGTTTCAATGTCGGAGTGCCCTCCCAAGGGGTCATCGACACACTTTTTATAAACATAATGAGTATATGTATCGAGTGAGGACAATCCACCTCTCCTCGCTATTAGACCAGGATTTCCCTATATAACATTGTATCGTAGCGCTGAGGCTGAGAGATCTCGATACTTTTTTCCAGCTGGTAGGCTACTGCCAGCGATACAGTTCCAAAAGATGGGTGAACAAAATCAGCAGTAAGTCAAGTTGTCAATACTGTCAGTTCGCACTTCGTCACCTCAGTTGTTTCTTCCTTCGTGGCAGAGCCTGAAGTGGTGAGTGAATTCATAACTCAATAGTTTCTATTACCTGATAACAGTACATAGTTTTGGGCTACTGTTATCTAGGTACAAATACAGTTGTTTCTTCCTTCATGGCAGAGCCTGAGGCGTTTTGGGCTACTGTTATCTAGGGCACGGATACTGCATTACAGGTTATGGGCCTTTTCCCTTGCGGATTCTAGCACAATCTGGCCTTAGGACAACTCTCTCCCTGATTTTCCTCTCGTGTTCACGCAGTGCTTATCATGCTTTACGCGTCTAGTTCCTCTTTCGTGTTCACATGTTACATATCGTGCTTTACGCGTTGCCTGTCATACTTCCTTCACAGAGTTCCTTCATTTCCCGGTGTTCTCTTTGTTATGCCTGATAGGGAGGTTCCAGCACCAAGCATGGATCACTTCCTCGAACAAACTGCGTCTTTGGCTGTTGAAGCTGGCGCGTCTTAGTAAACCCGCAGAACGGAGGGAGTATCGCGTGATATAGCCACCATATGTTTATCTGTCATTTGATCATTTACTAATTGATAACGGGCACCATAGCTACTTATTACAACATAGTAGTTGACTAAATGGACAGTGATATATTTGTATATAAGTAGATGACAAGGACAATAAGTCCTTGTGCGTTTGAACTCAATACATTGTTATATCCACGCAAACACTTAGCTTCGCGTCGATCACCTATCGCCCTCAATTTATTCAACAGTGGCGTCATCGCCTCCTCATTTGCTTTCTGATCCTTCTCTTCCCAATATTCACAATTTGACTCCCCTGGCTTGTCCAATGCATGACCCTCCTCCTCACATGTTTCTTCCTCCTCCGGATATGTCCAAGACATTAGTTTCTCCCACATATATGCGCCCTTGGAAGCTTTCTCAGGGTCCTCCTCTTGCTTGTGTTTCTCGCTCAGCTCATGTTTCCGCTCAGGCTTCCCCTACTCCTTTCCTTTCTTCATGTTTTTCTCAACCAGTTTCTTTACATGCCCCTGCCCCGACTCGTCTTGCAGATCCCATGTTTTGACCATCTTCTGTTCCTTGCCAACAGGGTCCTCATTCCTCTCCTTTGTCAGGGAACAGGTCCTTGGACCATCCACCCTAGCCTTGCTTAGTCTGTGTTGATGTTGGCACCCACATCTAGCCACCATCCAGACCGCTCCGGCCCTATCCTGCTCCATCCCTGTCTTGGCATCGACACCTGGCAGGTCAGCTGGTCTTTGGACCCACTTATGCCATTGGCTGGCTTACTCATGCTGACTGTTGCTTACTCATTAGTGCTTCGTACATACCGTCCCTATTAGTCAATATACCGTAGTCATAGTCATAGTGTATCCAATGTAGTATATAAGTAGGACTGGTGGATGGAACATCCCTAGTCCTAGCAATAGCATTGCTTCTGGGTCTACACATTAGCATAACTGTGAGCTCCTCAGTGACAACCTTGCCTTCTGCTCTCGCCCTTCTGCTCCACCCCTTGTTGGTGGCCTGCCTTCTTGCCTGCCAGTTGCTTGTCACCGTGCTTGCTCGACACTCGCCCTACTTGGTGGTCGACTTGAGTGGTTAATGCATCTGCCTGGCTTTCCACAATAGAGCGTCCCCTTACATCCTTCTTCCCTGGCTATTTTGCATCCACAGCCTCCTCCAACACCTTGCCCTTTTGTTCAAGATGCTTTGTCTACTCCCACTCCTGGTCACGTGGCTCCTTTTTTCCCTTCGCAGGCCCGTCCTTGTTTATCTGGCTCATTTCCACCTCATCGTGCTGCACCAAATATTTTGCCTCCTCATCAGGCTCCTGCACCTGTTTTGCACCATCTCCCACCACCTGGCTCAATTCCCATGTTTCATTACCCTTATTATTCTGGTGTTCCCGTTCTGGGCTTTGTGCCGTCCCATGGTCCTTATCCTCCTGGCTCTCTTTTTCATTGTCAGCATGCTCATGCTCATCCTTGTTGTGATATGTCGCATCCAGTTCCTGCTTCCTCATGTCTAACTTTGTCCATGGCTTCTCTGTCTCCTCACTTTTCTCTCATCCATACCAATTCTCATTGTTCTGTGTGTTCTGTTGTTGAAGCTGCTATTTGTTCTCCTCATCCTTCAGTGTTGTGAACTGTTTGACCCGTATATCTTGATCTGAAGCTTTCTTTCATTAACACCATTCCTCGCTTTGCTTCTTCGGCAAACAAGAACACTTGGTATAACGTGGTGATGGTCTTGATCAATCATTTTGGACTCACTGGCCATGTTTGTCCTGTGCCTCTTCCTGGTGGTTTCTCTGATCTGACCTGCAAGTTTGTGGTGGCTTTGTAAGGGCGACCTCTGGAGGCTATGGCTCAGTCACGCAGCTGGCAGAGGGAAATCCAAAGTATATATAGGTAATACAACAATAACTACTCACCTGGCAGAGGGAAATCCAAAGAAAACAAGTCTAAGGATTCTTTATGCCAGGACTGACGCTTCTGAGGCTTCAGAAGCATGGGAAACAACTATACAGATCAACAAAGTGGCTAACCTTAACCTAAATAGTGAAAAACTCGGACATGGCATGTGACTCGGTAGTTACCGGATCACATGCAGCTTTGGCATGTGACTTGGTATTTACTGGATCACATGCAGCTTTGGCATGTGACCCAGTAGTTACCGGGTCACATGCCGCTTATTAGGTAAGCTAGAGCGGACAGAACCAGTAAAAGAAGGTAAGGGAGAACTATACTAAAGGTAAAAAGATAGACAAGAAAGGAAAAGAAGGATAAGAAAAGAAAATAAAGAACAAGAAAAGGAGAAAGATGAGGAGTCTCTTGACATCACTCCCCCTCTAGAGTGCGGCGTCTTGACGCGCTGGGTAGAAGTAATTTTGGACAGCCTGGTCAACCTTGGAAAGAAAGTAGATGCCTCTAATTGCCCGAGGAGCATTAGGGTGCTATTGGTAGAATTCCTGGACTAAGGCAGGAGCATGGACATTTTCTTGTGGTTCCCAAGAGATGTCTTCAATTCCATAGCCCTTCCACTTGATCTTGAACTGAAGCTTGTTTCGGAAGAGTTGACTGTCTAGAATCCATTCCACTTCATACTCTTCTCTGTTGTCTACAAGAACTGGAGGTGGTGGCGGCTGTGGGCGTCGACCTGGTCTGGTGCAGGAAAAAGCTTCACCACATTGAAGACTGAATGGAGCCGGCTCATTCCACTAGGCAGCTTGAGTCGATAGGCTAGAGGGCCTACCTGCCTTACTATAGGGAAGGGTCCTAGACGGCGATGAGAGAGCTTCTGAAAAGGTCGGGTGGTAGCAATGTCAGAGGCATCCAGATAGACTTGATCTCCAGGCTTGTACTTGGGGGCTGGAGTTCGTCCACGATCATAATAGCGGGCCATGTCATCCTTTGCCTTAGCTAAGGCTGCCTTGGCTTCCTTTTGGGCAGCCTTCATCCAATCTAGGAACTCATTGACAGCTTCATTCTCTGAAGGTCGTCCACGAGGCTCAAAACCCATCCGAGGGTGTCAACCAGTGTCCAGAAGGAAAGGAGACATCTGGGTGGCAGCATGTACATGATTGTTGTATTGGAACTCTGCCTCTGATAATAGGTCATCCCAGTCATCCTGTTGTTCATTGCAGAAGAGCCAAAGATACTGTTCTAGCTCTTGGTTGACATGCTTGGTCTGGCCATCAGACTGAGGATGGTAGGCAGTGGAAGTGTGGAGTTTGATCTGGAGGAGGTGATACAGTTCTTTGGTAAACTCTGCCACAAACTGAGGTCCACGGTCTGAAACATAGGCATCTGACAATCCATGGAGTTTCCAGACATGCTTCTGATACAGGTTAGCGGCGCCCATGGCAGAGCAGGTGGTATGTGTTGGGATGAAGTAGGCCTGCTTGCTACAGAGATCTACTACCACCATGATTGCATCATATCCGTGAGCATCTGGTAACTCGACAATGAAGTCTACTGAGGCCACACTCCAACGCTCAGCTGGGATAGGTAAGGGATGAAGTTGCCCCATAGGAGGCTGACAACGAGGTTTAGTTCGCAGACAGAGATCACAGGTGGAGGTGTAAGAGCCAATATACCATGACATCTGAGGCCACTAGTAATTCCAAGAGACCAGCTCCAGTGTCTTCCATCTGCCGGGATGGCCTGCAATCCGAGAATCATGATGCTGCTCAACAATCCGCCTCTGGAGGTCAGGTAGGTTGAGAACATAAATGCGTCCTTGGAAAGTGAGAAGACCGTTCTCCAAAGACCACTCATCAGTGCAGACTGACTTTACTCCAGTTCTCTCTCGAGCATGCAAGGCCAGAGCAGCCTTGGCTACCAGATCTTCTTGAGCGCCCTCTCGGTTACCTCAACGGATGTCTCGAAGGATGCCTACTTCTTCTCCCTGGCCAACTACACCCTCTAGAGCACGGATGGCAAAGAGCTCAGGCTTCAGGAGTACAATATTGTCATTGTCGCTAGCTTCTGAGCCATGATCAGCTCGTCTAAAAAGTGCATCCGGCTTGCCCATGCTTTGCCCAGGTTTGTGGTGCAATGAAAAGTCAAAGTTGGCCAGATACAAGGACCATCGAGCCTGTCGGCGGTTAAGTTTCTTGGCCGTCCAAAAGTACTCTAAGTTCTTGTGATCAGTCCACACCTCAAACTTATGCCTGGCACCCTCAAGGAAATGTCACCACTCCTCAAATGACCAAATAATAGCCAACATCTCCTTGTCATGGATCTCATAATTGCGCTCCACAGCATTGAGACTCTTGGAGTAGAAAGCCACAGGATGCCACTTACCATCCTCTTTTGATTGCTGAGAGAGGACGGCTCCAGTAGCAAAATCTGAGCTATTGGCTTCCACCCAAAAGGGAGAGTCATCATCTGGGAATAGGAGAACTGTAAGGGCGACCTCCAGAGATTGCGGCTAAGTCACACAACTGGCAGAGGGAAATCCGAAGTGTATTAGAAACAGTACATATTACAG
>QLOM01005398.1:0-11883 GCA_003313785.1 Termitomyces sp. MG148
GCGTACTTCGTTGAGGGCAACATTATCTTCGTCGGAAGGCGTAAAACATTCTCTAAAAGAGTACGCTTTGTCTTGACGGTTTTTCGAATCTCAATTGAACCGTAAACTTTATTTGGATTTCTAGATTATTACAGAGCGGATAACCATTTCCTCAACCACAGTACCCGTAAAGAAGTCAAAGCCTCCTGCTTACTCCATTCTTCTGCACTACGTACGGTCCACAAATGGAGGCAAGTCTTTGCTCGCCAAGGGAAAGACGCAGGGCTCTAAGGGATATAATGCCTTCTTTGACGGACTGGGAACCTTGGATCAAGAAAAGTTTGAGCAGTGGGTAGGTGAACTGGTAGAGCAGGCAATGGAAAGTAAGACGACATAGAACTCTGCTTGTGTGCTTCTGCACTTCTGAAGTGGGGACATCGAACCTTCCAAATAAACCTCGAACCATGTTATCATTGAACGCACTCGTTGACGGACATCTTTCTTTTCGTAATAATAGCACATTCCGGTACTGGCTTGTTGTGGTGTATGATTACCAAGAAGGAGCTAAAACACGAAGAGTATTATTACGTTGGTATATACTTGTACTAGGATGATGATACAGATGATGAGAAAACATCCCAGCAGAGATTATTATCATGCACGCCATACTGTACCAAAGTGGCCTCAATAACCACTTGACGAGTGAGTAATTTATGACAGGACCTTGACCCCGAGTCGAATTTGAAATAAAATGTTGAAGAGGTGTCATTTAATTCAGATGCACTACCTGCCTATCTCGCAAGTCCAAATGTATGATGTCAGAAACTTGTACCGTCCGCTGCACTGCACGTAAAGCTTCACTAAAATATCACATCCACCCTGAATGAACATCCTCGTTTAGCATTGGGCAACGACTTGTTCGCCGGCAGCAATAGTATCGTCGACCTTGGCAGCTGCTGCCGAAACCGCGCCCGTCACAGCAGAATCGCTCCTATGGGTGAATGCGTATAAGTAGACAATTGATTCATAGTCAAAGAGGACGAACGAAGTAATTCCAGCGAGAGCATTCTTCGCGGTCGTCAACCCATCAAGGGTCTGGTTACGAGCCTCAGCAGAAGGCACCTGTCCGGTGAGGATTTGTCCGGCGATTACAGAAATAGCAGACTTCGCCTGATTAAGACCACCCGCCGCAGTCGATGCAGCACTGGAAGAAGTGGCATCACTAGCAAGCATTCAGGATCAAATCCTATTTACAAGATTCATGGACTATGAGCTTACGAAGTAGCAGTACTGGAGAGCTTTTGAACGGCAAGGGAAGCTGCTTCAAGGTTCGTGACAGTCTGGAGGCGGGCGGCGTTACACCCGACACTACCAATGGCTTTAAGAAGCTGACGCTTCTCAGTCGCTAATAGACGGTATTTAAGCAAAGACCGACGAAAACGACCAGAAGACACACCGACTGGCTTCACATTATCTCGCAGGGTCATGACGGGAGCTATATGGTACAACGGGGATGAGCGTGAAAAAGAGACAAAATGTGCGCTTACCTGCCAGAGCACCAAACTGCACAAAAACGAAGGCCAGAGCAAGAAAGATTGTGGTAAATTGCATCATAGGTTTTCTGGATTGTCTCAGCGTGAAGAATAGGGGAGTAAAGAGGGAACGAGAAGTTTAGTATTGAACAGTGACGAAGAATGAAGCGGCCCAGCAAAGACACCAGGTCTGAATCGAATTTTTAAGGACAAGACAAGATGAGAAAGGCTGAAAGAAGGCGAATAGTAGGTGTCAGCCTTGGTGACAATTTATAGGCCGATGCCTCTGTTATGAGCTTCAATTCAATCATATCCTTGGGAAGATAGTTCTGTGAGGAGCTAGTACAGGTGCATAATCCGCATATAGAGTTGAATTAGAACACTGCCTCGGGAGAAGCACAAGTTCCTCTGTCTTGTGATTGTTGTCAATAGAGACGATGATGTGAGAATCCGACAACAAACCAAGGATTCGTGCAATAGTCAGTTGGAATGTTGTTTTGGAAGGTCCGGTGGAAAACAAGGCATTGTCTAGACCGACTACAGTGGCATCATATCCAGACAATTATCGACTGCGCCTTGGAAAAGTAGCCCAGCAATAGTATGAATACCAAGGTAACAGTTCCCTGTGACACTGGTTGTCTCAGGTGCCAGTACTGCCATCATCACCATTTCTAGAGGAATTGAGTAATTTCGTGGCACGTAGAAACTGTCTGTCATGTCAGGAGCGTGGACTGATGCCATCGAACCGCACAAATTGATGACATTTACAGGACAGGAGAGTGTGTTGAGAACATTTTACAATTGATCAGGATTGAGCTAACTTTTGTGTGGTTGTTGTATGGGATTCTCTCCTTCTGGTCAGCTTTACGAGATGCCATATAATCCGAGTTTTTTTTACTTCGTTTTGCGTATTGCGAAGGTGTGACTAGATAATATATATATGCAAGCTTCTAATTCTGTGCACGGCATGGGGTCAACCGTTCGAGCTCCTATTGTCGTCGACTAGGACTCTCCTGCGCTGAGGATGCGAAACCCACACTTGAGACACCGGAGGCGAAGCTAGGCGAGGGAAACCCCCAACCGTAGGTGATCACCCGTAGAACCTAGAAAGCAAAGGTCTCGATAAGTCTACGTACATAGGAGCAATCAACTCCAGTGACCTCCAATATCTCATAAAGGAGTCTGAAGGTCCATCTGCCCAACATTTTCACTATATCCGGCGGAATGCCTGCTAGGAGAGTCGTGGTCCCCCGATCCGGAAACAACATCAGCAAAGTCTGATTGGCTAGCTCAAGCTAGAGTCCTCTGGAGTACTCTGTCTAGTGACCTCCAGAGCCACAGCACTCCAGACAAGGTATATTGCTGTCTAGTGCTGTCTAGTACTGCACAGAGTTTGTATATCTGTTTAGAACTGTCCATCAGCATCCAGTCAAAATCAGCAATAACTAGTCATATAGTTTATTCACTTCATATGCATACTAAAGACATGGAAACCAAATCATGTTACTGAAAGTCAGTAAATACACAATTCTAGTGTATACTATCTCGGCTCAAAGGTGTGTACTACTGTGAATTGGACAATGGTGATTGACTTAGCCTAATGTATGATGGGTTAGGATAGAAGATGGGGCAAGTCATTGAAAACTCCACTCACCAGTGAGGAGAACAGAGACACAGATCCATAAATTGATAGTTTTACAAAGTAACCAGTCCATGGGGCTAGAACAAACATCCTGTTAATAGAAATTCAAGACTGGGAGTAAATGACACTGAAAAAGCCAAGTCAAAATTTATGAAAGTAGAAATAGAAAAGACATACAAGGAATTGATCACTTGTGAATCTAAATTCACAAATTAATATGAGTTATAAAGAAGAAAATGACACTGAGGAAACCAGACCTATAAAGGAAGGGCAGGAGGGTATAAGATAGCAATTGAAGATAATGGGAGTGAGTTATGAACAAAGTTCAAGTCAGAAATTACCTTTTAAATAAGTTGAACATCATAGCACGTGCACATTAGTGTCAGGGGACTGGTTTCCGGACCGTGTCCAACTCTACTCCGAGCTTAGTCTGACAATATGCCTATTCCTAGCAGATTCGACTGGCCGCTTGGCCCACCCTGTCCCTTCCGTCTCTTAGTAGTCAGCCTTGATGAGTCATATGCATGGACCTTACTCAGCATTGATTATTGTTAGTCATACTCCTTTATATACCGGGGCCCGATTAGTAAACAGTATTAGTAATAGCACAGCCACTGATGTAGTATATATAGGCAGTCTGTGAATAGAATATCCCCAGGCTGAACAATAGCAGTGTTCTTCTGGCCTACACACCAAACCTACTGTAAGCTCTCTAGCGACGTCCAATCGCTCGGTTAGCCTTGCCGGTCCCTTGCTTGACTCTTGCCTGCCTCTACGCCCGCTCGACTCCCGCTTGTCACCAGTGATTGCTGGCTCTGTGGAAGGAGTTCTGCAGACGTTAAGTGTTCCCCTTATAATTAGGGCAGACATCTACCAACTTCAAAAGGAAAATTATATCAGAACAATTTAGTTTCAAAATTGTAAGAGCAACCTCTGGAGGCTATGGCTCAGTCACACAGCTGGCAGAGGGAAATCCAAAGTATATTAAAATATATATAGGTAACACAACAATAACTACTCACCTGGCAGAGGGAAATCCAAAGAGAACAAGTCTAAGGATTCTCTATGCCAAGACTGATGCTTCTGAGGCTTCAGAAGCATGGGAAACAACTATACAGATCAACCAGGTGGCTAACCTTAACCTAAATAGTGAAAAACTCGGACATGGCATGTGACTTGGTAGTTACTGGATCACATGCAGCTTTGGCATGTGACTCGGTATTTACTGGATCACATGCAGCTCTGGCATGTGACTCGGTATTTACCGGATCACATGCAGCTCTGGCATGTGACTTGGTATTTACCGGATCACATGCAGCTCTGGCATGTGACTCGGTATTTACTGGGTCACATGCAGCTTATTAAGTAAGCTAGAGTGGACAGAACCAGTAAAGAAGGTAAGGGAAAACTATACTAAAGGTAAAAGATAGACAAGAAAGGAAAAGAAGGATAAGAAAAGGAAATAAAGAACAAGAAAAGGAGAGAGATGAGGAGTCCCCTGACATCACCCCCCCTCTAGAGTGCAGTGTTTCGACGCGCTGGGTAGAAGTAATTTTGGACAGCCTGATCAACCTTGAAAAGAGAGTAGATGCCTCTAATTGCCCGAGGAGCATTAGGGTGCTGCTGGTAGAATTCCCAGACTAAGGCAGGAGCATGGACATTTTCTTGTGGTTCCCAAGAGATGTCCTCAATTCCATAGCCCTTCCACTTGACCTTGAACTGAAGCTTGTTTCGAAAGAGTTGACTGTCTAGGATCCGTTCCACTTCATACTCTTCTCTGTTGTCTACAAGAACTGGAGGTGGTGGCGACTGTGGGCGTTGATCTGGAATTGGGTCATCTGGTGCAGGAGAAAGCTTCACCATATTGAAGACTGGATAGAGCCAGCTCATTCCACTAGGCAGCTTGAGTCAATAGGCTAGAGGGCCTACCTGCCTTACTATAGAGAAGGGTCTTAGACGGTGATGAGAGAGCTTCTGAGAAGGTTGGGTGGTAGCAATGTCAGAGGCATCCAGATAGACTCAATCTCCAGGCTTGTACTTGGGGGCTGGAGTTCGTCCATGATCATAATAGCGGGCCATGTCGTCCTTTGCCTTAGCTAAGGCTGCCTTGGCTTCCTCTTGGGCAGCCTTCATCCGATCTAGGAACTCATTGACAGCTTCATTCTCTGAAGATTGTCCACGAGGCTCAAAACCCATCCAAGGGTATTGACCAGTGTCTAGAAGGAAAGGAGACATCTAGGTGGCAGCATGTACACGATTGTTGTATTGGAACTCTGCCTCTAGTAATAGGTCATCCCAGTCATCCTGTCGTTCATTGCAAAAGAGCCGAAGATACTGTTCTAGCTCTTGGTTGACACGCTTGGTCTGGCCATCAGACTGAGGATAGTAGGCAGTGGAGGTGTGGAGTTTGACCTGGAGGAGGCGATACAGTTCTCTGGTAAACTCTGCCACAAACTGAGGTCCACAGTCTGAAACATAGGCATCTGACAATCCATGGAGTTTCTAGACATGCTTCCGATACAGGTTAGCGGCGCCCATGGCAGAGCAAGTGGTGTGTGTTGGGATGAAGTGGGCCCGCTTGCCACAGAGATCTACTACCATCATGATTGCATCATATCCGTGAGCATCTGGTAACTCGACAATGAAGTCTACTGAGGCCACACTCCAACGCTCAGCTGGGATAGGTAAGGGATGAAGTTGCCCCATAGGAGGCTGACAACGAGGTTTAGTTCGCAGACAGAGATCATAGGTGGAAGTGTAAGAGCCAATGTACCGTGACATCTGAGGCCACCAGTAATTCCAAGAGACCAGCTCCAGTGTCTTCCATCTGCCGAGATGGCCTGCAATCCAAGAATCATGATGCTGCTCAACAATCTACCTCCGGAGGTCAGGTAGGTTGGGAACATAAATGCGTCCCCGGAAAGTGAGAAGACCGTTCTCCAAAGACCACTCATCAGTGTGGACTGACTTTACTCCAGTTCTCTCTTGAGCATGCAAGACCAGAGCAGCCTTGGCTACCAGATCTTCTTGAGCGCCCTCCTGGTTACCTTGACGGATGTCTCAAAGGATGCCTACTTCTTTTCCCTGGCCAACTACACCCTCTAGAGCACGGATGGCAAAGAGTTCAGGCTTCAGGAGTACAATATTGTCATTGTTGCTAGCTCCTGAGCCATGATCAGCTCGCCTAGAAAGTGCATCCGGCTTGCCCATGCTTCGCCCAGGTTTGTGGTGCAATGAAAAGTCAAAGTTGGCCAGATACAAGGACCATTGAACCTGTCGGCGGTTAAGTTTCTTGGCCGTCCGAAAGTACTCTAAGTTCTTGTGATCAGTCCACACCTCAAACTTTATGCCTGGCACCCTCAAGAAAATGTCGCCACTCCTCAAATGACCGAATAATAGCCAACATCTCCTTGTCATAGATCTCATAATTGCGCTCCATGGCATTGAGACTCTTGGAGTAGAAAGCCACAGGATGCCACTTACCATCCTCTTTTGACTGCTGAGAGAGGACGGCTCCAGTAGCAAAATCTGAGCTATCGGCTTTCACCCGGAAGGGAGAGTCATCATCTGGGAATAGGAGGACAGGCTTTGAAGTGACTGCCTGCTTGAGGGCATCAAAGGCAGTCTGCTGTGTCACATCCCAGTGCCAAGGAGTGTCCTTAGTGGTGAGATCAAAGAGGGGCCGGGCATGGTGTGAGAAGTCCTGAATAAACCTCCGGTAGAAGTTGGTGAAGCCCAGAAAGGCCTGAACCTCCTTCTTGTTCTTGGGCTCTGGCCACTCTGCCACACCAGCCACTTTGACTGGGTCCATCTCAGCCATTCCATGAGAAATGATCAGTCCAAGGTATTCAACCTTGGTCTGCTCAAATTCACACTTCTCTGGCTTGAGATAGAGCTGGTGTTGGCGGAGACGCTCCAGCACAATGCGTGTAATCCGACGATGCTCCTCTAAAGTCTTGGTATAGATGAGGATATCATCAAGATATACACACACAACATCTTCTGCTATGAGGTCTCGGAAAATGTTGTTCATCATGGTCTGGAAGGTGGCCAGGCTATTAGTGAGACCAAAGAACATCACCAGAGGTTCAAAGAGTCCGCGATTTGTTCAGAATGCTGCCTTCCACTCATCACCTTCTTTGATGCGCACATTGTTGTAGCCCTAGCGGACATCCAACTTGGTGAAATAGCACACACCTCGGAGGTTGTTGACAAGTTCTGAAATGAGTGGTAAGGGGTAGCAATTCTTCACAGTTATCACATTCAAAACTCGATAGTCTTGAACCAGACGTAGAGAACCATCCTTCTTCTTAATAAAGAAGACTGGGGAGGCCATTGGAGACTTTGAGGGGCGGATGCGACCAGAATCTAAATTCTCCTGCAAGAAGGCATTAAGCTCATCCTGTTCTTGGAGGAAGAGAGGATAGACCTTGCAGCTGGAGGGCTCAGCAGTGGGTGTGAGCTCAATAGCATGGTCCCACTGCTTGCGCTCTGGCAAGGAGTCAAATGATGCCTTGGAGAAAACGTCCTCAAAGTCATGCAAGTGATAAGGAACTGCATTCCGGAATGACTTAGGAGCAGAGTTAGTGGCAAAAGCCTGAGCTAGCCGCTGGGAAGGAGTTTGGCTGGCTCTAATCTCTGCCACAGTTGAGGGAGGTCGTAAAGTAGTTGCATAAATCCTATCACCTGTTTCAATGGCCCCGTCTAGGGACTCTGAGTCAGGAGCACATACAAATTCACCCTCACATCCATTTTCCAGCTGGGCTTCAATCACTACACCTCAAACGTCCTCATAGAGGGCCTCTCTATGAGGGAACGCCAAGGGAGGAGGATCCAGTAGGTCGAGGTCTGCAAAGGGGAAGTGTCCAACTCAGCAAGCACATATAGCAGCGCGCTCACGGACTGAGGCTCTGCGCTCCTCTCTACTCTCCTTGGCACATGTAGAACACCGTCGGGGGCAGCGGCTCATACTCACTTTACCCTTGGCCCAGTGATAAGACCAGGGCTGGGCTCAGCGCAGCAAAGCTATAAATAGCGACTTTTGTTGATAGAAGTTTAGAGGCTCACTCAGGCAATCAGGCACGACGCGGACTACACATGACTAGGCGACTACGGGATGTTTAGCGCACAGGACCTCTAGACCACGGGACTTCTAGACCACGGGACTCGCCCACCTGACTGTTAACGCATGACCTCGGGCTTGATAACAGGTCACCGATCAAAGATAGTCAGCGCCTTATAAGATTACGCGTTTAACGACTTGCCGACGGCCATCAGCAGGCCGTCACTTCCTCAGCCCCGGTGCCTAGCGGTTAGCGACGCTTAACTTTACTGACGCTTAGCAACTTTGGCGACGCCAGCCCCCTTGATTGTTTTAGACCCCAGGATAGTCACCGTTTATTTGACTGATTTCAGTGCTCACTTGGTGACTTAGCGCTTGCCAACTGATAGACGCTGCAGGTTAGCTATTTCACATTCTATTCTTCTTGTCATAATCCATTCCCCATTTTGTTACTTAGCGACTTATAGCTTAATTAACATGGTGACTTAGCGCCTATAAATACTGTACATATTTTGTCTTAAGAGCATCAAATTCCATCCCCACAGTTCAGATCACAACTTGCGCACACTAAGTTCCTCGGAGTCGCTAAGGGACTTACTGATTTACCGACTACACTAAGCTTGCCGCTTCTTCGCCAGTCTTGCCGACTGTCTAGGTGCTATACAAGCACACTTCGACTACGTTACGTCGCCAAGTCCCTACCAACTGTTGACACCCTAATGCCTCGCAGGCTACACGGCTTAGATCGCTAAGCACCTTTCTTCCAATTACTCAAGTTTCTTTAACAAACTAGGTCTCTGGGACCCTGCTCGGACTCTCTCTCAACTAGCGACCACCCAACGCATTACCTTTCATAGTAGCTAAGTACAGTTTACCCTTGACAGTACTTAGCAACTTTTGGGCGTCATCACCAGTCAATTTCAGGGTTGTGGTCACGTAGCCAGGAAAATCCCAGTATCATGTCCTGCTTCCCTAGGCTAGTGACCGCAAAGACAGCACGCTCAGAATGAGTCTGGTAACAAAGGACTAAATCCACCACTGAGCAAATGGATCCAGCTTCGTTGAGCATACCATCAATGTTATAGACTGGAATGGGACGAGAGAGAGGCCGAGTAGTGAGTTGGTGTTGTTCTACATAGCGAGTATCAAGGAAGAGTCCAGTGGCACCACTGTCCAGAAGAGCTATAACACTCCGAGTCTGCTGAGTATCAGTTGTCTCAATCTCTACATTGAGACGCAAAGAGTTAGGAGAGGGAGTGGAGGCAACAATATAGCGGTGAGGGAGGCGTCGTTCCCAAGCGGGGACACGTGGGTGTTAGGGCAACCTCTGGAGGCTATGGCTCAGTCACACAGCTGGCAGAGGGAAATCCAAAGTATATTAAAATATATATAGGTAACACAACAATAACTACTCACCTAGCAGAGAGAAATCCAAAGAGAACAAGTCTAAGGATTCTCTATGCCAGGACTGACGCTTCTGAGGCCCCAGAAGTGTGGGAAACAACTATACAGATCAACAAGGTGGCTAACCTTAACTTAAATAGTAAAAAACTCGGACATGGCATGTGACTTGGTAGTTACCGGATCACATGCAGCTTTGGCATGTGACTCGGTATTTACCGGATCACATGCAGCTCTGGCATGTGACTCGGTATTTACCGGATCACATGCAGCTCTGGCATGTGACTCGGTATTTACTGGGTCACATGCAGCTTATTAGGTAAGCTAGAGCAGACAGAACCAGTAAAGAAAGTAAGGGAGAACTATACTAAAGGTAAAAGATAAACAAGAAAGAAAAAGAAGGATAAGAAAAGGAAATAAAGAACAAGAAAAGGAGAGAGATGAGGAGTTCCCTGACAGTGGGCATCAGACAGAAGGAGGAGGAGGCGAGGTCTCAGCCGAGGCCTTAACTGAGGGAGTATTTTGTACGTCGGAGGAGGCGCTTACAGTTTCAACCAGAGAATCATTGACAGGGAGAGATATATTGGAAGATTCTACTGGTAGACATGCAAACTGATTAGCGCCAGGCGGCGGAGGCGTACAACTCATCCGTTGCCCTACTGAAAACCCTCCCCTGTAGAACCTAAGGACTCATCCAAAGGTTCCACTACAGCCTCCACAGAACCTACGGACTTATCCAATGGTTCTGCTTTGATCTGTGCATCTGGGGAAGGGTTTTCCTGGGCATCTCTGGCAACCAGGAGCTGGAGAAGGAGCTCTTCCTGCTCTATAGCTGAGAGATAGCGCACCTCCAACCCCTGAGGGCAATATCGAGCGAAGTGACCAGGCTTTCCACAGCAACGACAGAGGAGAGGGAGAAAAGAGTGTTGACGAGAGGCGTCAACATCCATGGGAACTCCCAGAGGAAGAGGACGCATGGCAGGTACCTGAGCAGGGGCTGGAGCATGAAATGGAAGGGAATGGGAGGTGGAAGGACAAGCAGGTAAAGGCACATGCAAGGTGGAGCGAGAGGTAGTTCCTCGGTGGAGCTCACGCCTTAACTCCATGAGCTGCCACTGGTCGTGTGCTACCTGATACCAAGACTCAATATGTGCGTTGTCAGGTCGTCCTTCGGCCATGCTGTCAATCCAATCCATGAGCGAGGGGAGGAGGCCATCTTGGAAGGTGAAACAGAGCTGAAGACCGTCTGGATAGCCAGCCTGCTCAACCAGAGCTCGGAAGGAGTCAATGTACTCATCTAAGGTCCGCTTTCCCTATCTATATTGATGGGGGTCTCGGAGAGTAAGGGCTGCCACCTTAGCAGAGTCCAAGGGAAAGAACTCAATTCGGAACTCCTTTTCAAACTGATCTCAGCTTCCAAAGCTCTCTACTCCTCCAGGACGTCGAAAAACTCGTAGTGCATATGTCAAAGCTTGTCTAGACTTCATGTAGGAAAGAACCCAGGCAATCTTGAGAGCATCAGAAGGAAAGGCTTCCCCACTGAGCTGAAGGTAGGTGATACATGATTGCAGGAATTGCTTGCTCATGGCTCGGTCACCATTGAATGCATTTGGGAGCGCTAGACGAGGAATATTGGCGTGAACAGAGGGAGAGGCTCCAAAGCGAGGGACTGGAGGTGTGTCAGCCCTAACTGGAGGTGCCTGAGGAGGGGTAGGAGTGAGAGGGAGGCGCTCTAAGAGGGCCTGAAGAGACTGAGAGATAGTGTCTGTGGCCTGACGTAATCCAGCAAGTTCGGTGGTGTAGAGGGTGAGGGAAGCTTGAGTGGTCTGCACCTGAGTCTCCAGAGCAAGCAAGCAACCCCAGGCATCATCCTGAGGGGCAGAAGCATCCAAGAGAGGTCCTGAGGGGGCTGGTTGGGTCATAGAAGCAACAGAGGGGCAGGGGGTAATCCAGTGGGAGAGTGACTTAAAGAGACAAGAGAGGGCTCAAGCAGGCTAAAAGGGGCTCCTAGACCGAAATGTAGAGACTTGTTCTGCTGTAAGGGTGACCTCTGAAGGCTATGGCTCAGTCACACAGCTGGCAGAGGGAAATCCAAAGTATATATAGGTAACACAACAATAACTACTCACCTGGCAAAGGGAAATCCAAAGAGAACAAATCTAAGGATTCTCTATGCCAGGACTGACGCTTTTGAGGCTCCAGAAGCATGAGAAACAACTATACAGATCAACCAGATGGCTAACCTTAACCTAAATAGTGAAAAACTT
>QLOM01005402.1:0-35570 GCA_003313785.1 Termitomyces sp. MG148
TGTATGCCCGCTATTTTGTAAGTAACTTTTCTTGCGACCGGATCGATCAGCCCGTATGTGACGTGCCTTATGACTAGCGTTGCAGCTCCCGATCCCCATCCATTGTCTCAATCCCCGTCCGCATCCACCCATCAATTTCTATCCATCCATCTCGAGCGTCCTCTCGGAAGGGAGGAACGTAATGAGCGAGGGACGTATGTCACAAGGTGTGACTCGAGGGACTCTAACGGGTCAACATTTGCGTCGAGACAGACGCGTCCTTCAATAGTACACTCCCCTAGAAGAGTTCTCGGTGTATCCAATCTGATCTGAGTTCTTTGTTCCACCCACTCCTGTATATTTAGTCCTTTTGGATGCTTTGGTCGATTGCACGTACACATTCTGTCATCATCTGAAATCTGGTTTCTCGCGTCCACCCAGTTATGACTCCTGAGGCCTGAATCATTTACGCCAAGGTCCTCCTTCGTAGAATATATATGAGTCATGCCTGACACAGCATGAAACCCCACTTTTGGCTGGCGTTTTCTATTGATTCTGTCCGTCACAACTTGCACTTGTTGTATTTCTTTTTTCCTCTCTTTCATTCTTGTTATCCTCCTAACTCACTATTCTGCATATCTGTCTCTATGTCTTTTACCAAAGTGAGTTGGCCTGTTCAGAGGAAGGAACAATCTCGGAGCAAGGCGTGTTCTTTGTCTGATGGGAGCACGAGTCACGAGGAAAATCTTTCCTCTTCCAGTGACCTCACGCTAGCAGCTCTTTCGTATCGTTTAAGTTCCTCGCATCAGAAAATTATCGAATAAAAAACTTCATTCAGTTGAAAAATACTTTCGTCTGTAGTTGGATCATCTAACCACACAGCTAGTGCCAATGATTACCTTAACCATCGACCCGAACACTGAAGTCCCCCCGGATTTCATGACGGAAGAATTCTTAGTAGCCAAGTTAGGCGTACTACATGACAGAGATAGGATGACAAACGAGCAAGTGGCAGAAGTATTGTTAGAGATCTGGAGTAGAGGTTGGGAGGCAAGGAAAATAACATGGGAAAATGAACGCCAAGAGAGAGAAGCAGCAAGAAACGAAGAGCAGGACAGAAGGGGGAGAGAAAGAAACAGGAACGAGGCAGAACAGAACGCAGACGATCTTGCCATTGGTTCGAGGGGAGCCTCTCCTGCAGGGGACGGAGAAGGCACAAAATTCGTAGCTGGAAAGCCAGTCCAAGAAAGAATCGAGTACCCACCAGCAACATTCGCGTTAAAGAAGCTCAAGGAGCGAGAATATATCGAGCTGTGTTACTTCACCCCCGAGCTCGGGAATGGCTGCTAAGTCCGAGTCCGTATCTTCGAATGACATCCTCACCGTAACACAGGAAGACAACATGCATAGCAGGGCTAGACAAATTATTCATCGCATGATAACCTTTGTCCAAATGTCGCGTCAGTCACGATCGTGACGGCGTTATTAGATAATGACATCTCGACCTTTAGCTTGTTGAAGTCAACACCATGGTACTGAAATCGACGAAGAAACGTGCTTCTGGAAATTTGAGCACCGACGAGGAAGATTTCACATTCCTTGCGTCGCAAAAGTCAAACGGCAGTGATGACCAAGGGTTTGCACTTTTCTCATCTTCAAATCACTTGGTGACACGGTTGGTCGCTCTTAGCTTCGAAATTGTTCTTGCAAAGCATTACGCAGGTATGCTTCATATTTACTCCATGCTGTCGAATCAGGATGATGGTGCCTGCCAGCACTGCGAGAGAAAAAGAAGAAGGAAAAGGAGCACAAGTTCCTGAAGCTCGCATATAAGCAGCTCTCTAAAGAGGTATTGTCGTACTTGCCCGCTCTGCCTAGATAATCTGAGCTTTTCATCCACCGGAAAGATGTCGACCTCCGCAGAGGATGTAAAAACCTCCATACAGACACTGTGCGTCCTGATCCATCGACCCACCCGTCCCATACCTGCAATATGATCGGCTCGTCAGAGAAAGCATTTTTGAAGACTTTCTTCAGAAATACGCTGCCAATGAAGACATTATCCACAAACTCTGGACTCAAGTTATTCAAGAGCAACAGAAGTTTTTGGTAGATGATGGTCATCTTGTTGACCCTAGATCTCACTCTTCGCCGGTATTTATAGGCATTCACACAGGGAAAACTCAAAACCAATACTGAGGCGGTTCAAAAGAGAGAGGCTGGTCATATTTCAGGTCTTTCGCGAACTCATGCCGCCTGCCGAGGTTTGTCTTATCCATAAACCTCTCATTGAATTCTGTCAATTCTTGCTGACGCCGGTCTGGTCGCTTAGAATTTCGAGGAATCATCCATCAGATACCCTCAGATAACTGATTATCGCCGCAATCTTTGCCGAATCCAACACTTTCTCATGAGCCGTTGTTTGCAAAATGCTATTTTCTGGGGCTATTCACGTTTCTGCTCCTTCCACGCTCTTACGACATACGTACCTTGATCTCAACTTGCTGTTCTGGTGTTTCTACATCCTTCTGTTCTTGCTTCGTTCAGGACTACCTGATCATCACATCTTGCTGTTTGTATAACAAGTATCAGAAGAGAACCGCGGATCCAACTCTGGTAGTCTGTGTTCCTTACCATCTGCACGAAACACAGCACATGGACAACTGCATCCGAACAACAATTGTTCTGTATCCCTTTGTGACCCATGTTTCTGGTGTTCCCCGTGGCTCGGTCTCCTATGACGATGTCACCCCTACGTGAACTCTCTTTTCAGTGATCAACGTATAAGTAACAATTTCTCGTAACTGGGAAAGTACGTGAAAGAGTCGGACGTCATGCTGAGTAGTAGGGTAGTGTCGCACAACTCTCACCAGAAAAACCTTTTTTTCCTAAGTTAACTCGAGATCAGCCGATAAAGCATACCGCCTGATGAGAATTTCGATTGATCTACGTTTTGTCGCGAGGCTCAAAGACCCTCCATGACGTATGACACGACTTAAGTACCCGGATAAAAAAAAAGCTTCTCCTCAAGCTAATATTTCTCGAGAGCTGTACGCGGGTGGTGTTCCACGACCTTTGCACGAGTGGAGAAAGGCACTGGCGGATGGAAGTTTAAAATAAATATCAGCAATAAGAACCGAGTAAAAGGCTGTTATGATTGTCGCGGCACTCTGTTGAGGAGCGACCAAGCCGAAGTTCACACCCTTCTTCTTCATCAAGGGGCTTCGCTCTTTTTAGGGATGTGCGGCTGGCACTTACTCATCTTGGTTTCCAATGAGCTTGTAACCAACTTGGCGATCCAGTCAAACGGGCCAAGACGCTCACACGGGTAATACTCCAGTTGGCCAAGTACTCTCAGGTATGCAAGGTTTATCGAAGTATATGTGGGAAGTGGTATCCACATGAGCTAGGTGTTCAGGTGTTCGTCCCAAGTAATCATTTCGCAGCAATCTGACAATCAATCTCCGTGATCGGCTGTGTACACATGAGCGAGCAATGGACAGAACGCCACGTACATTGGAGTGACTATCAACGAAGTCGAAGCAATTCCACGGTTCTGTTCTTTTAGCACAATAGTAGGAAACGTCTGAGCTAAATACTTGAACGACTTTGAACCGCTCTGCCAAGCGCTCACGAACCCAAAACCCAAAATTTCAACGAACAAACTCGTCTTAATTCGAATCTGCACCCGATCCCGTCGCAGTTTCTACCGAAATCCCAGGTGGCGTACCGTATTTCTCTTGGTGTTACGCTGCCGCGCTTGCTCAACCTGTCCACCTTTGGTACTAGTGATTAACGTTCTATCGTTTTCGAACACCCGAAGTTAGGCTCGCACTTCGTTCATGTACCCATATATTTAGAAGTCCATTATGGAATGATCTGATTATCTTCCACCTGCCGGCGGAAGGAAGAGACAAAACTTGGTCCTGCTGGCTTCGATTCCATTACTCTGGTCCCGAAAATGCCAGGGACCGCAATAGTAGTCGATTTGAAGACTTTGCAGCATACTTATGTCCCTGATCCTCTACGTGGAGGAAGCGAGAGTGACAGTTTGTCGCCTTCAAGGAAGGAACGACAGCGATGCTTCTTAATTGATCGTGAGACGCTTATTGTGACTTATACTTCTGATCCCAGCCTGAACCGACGCGGGCTGACCAGTCCCTTCTCTTCGTCAATTATTTTGGCTATGTTCTTAGCGGCACGCGTCAGAAAACCGCTCCCGTAGTCTAAATTCAGTCACATATCGTCTTCTTCGGTGTCCATCATCCAGACTGTTTCACACATATCCGCTCCGACTTCGCCGTTTGGGCATGGGGTGAGGTATTTGACCCGCAAACGGTAGCTTGCAACTATCACTATCCCCGGATTTTAGGCATCAGTCGAATCCTTGATTCGATCAGTTTCTCATTCCTTCTTAAATTGAGAGACTCTGAATCTCGTCCTGATCATCCCCCCCCACCTTTGACTGGTCATTATGTTGTCACCGTCGGACTCTACAGGATGGACAATCGCCTTCGCCTTCGTTCTTGTGCTATGGCTAGCTTGTTTAATTACAGCTCGACGACGGAACTTTCCTCCGGGACCCAAAGGCTGGCCTTTCATTGGCAATGCCTTTCAACTAGGCCAAGGTCACCTAGAACTGCTTTTCCGTGAATGGGCCAGACAATTTGGTTTGTCGTTCCATGTGTCCTTCATGTTAATACTAAAAATTTGTTGAAGGCGAGATTATCTACATCAAGATTTTGAATCAGCCGATGCTGATCCTCGCTGATTTGGAAGCTGCTAGAGACCTATTGGACAAACGTAGTTCAATCTACTCAGACAGACCGCGTTTTGTTCTTTTTTCTGACTTGTACGACTTGTTCTTTCTACGTATAATGACTCCTAAACTACCCCCAGGATGGGATGGCACAATGCATCAACCCATATCAGATAGTGGGTCGTTCACCGGTTGAGATAGTCTTGTGATCATGATAGAACTCTTCTAGTGGTCCTCGTTTCCGTAAACATAGGCGTTTTATTCAGCAAACTTTCAATCAGAGGGCATCTGCAGCTTTTCATCCCCTTCAGGAACGAGAGACATTGATACTACTGGATAATATGATGCAGTCGCCGGAGCACTTTGCACAGCACTTTAAACGGTATGTGTAAGGTAATATTGTTTGATATCAATCTCGTTTAGCTTCTACTGCGACCTAGATTCGCTGCAGCGACCATATTCCCGATAACATATGGTCATAGCATCACATCAGCTGATGACGTCTTCATTCAGCTAGGTACGTTCGCCATTAAAGGGACATGAATCATTTTTACGTCACCTTAGTTGAGAAGGCTGCAACACTTACAGTGGAGTCTGGAACTGCCGCTTCCCTTGTCGATTTCATTCCTGCATTGAGGTAGTTGCTGTCTTCTGTCGGAATAAAAGTAACTGAAATTTTCCTTTTCAAATAGACATATTCCAACATGGGCTCCGTTTGCGGAATTTAAACGCAAGGCACTCAAGACCCGAGTAGCCGTTGAAGAGATGATGAACATCCCCTTTGAGATGGTGAAGAAACAAATGGTTTACTCAGTCTCCTTTAATTGAGGAGTCGAAGCTAACTTGTGCATAAGCGTTCCGGACAAGCTCGGCCATGCTTTACCTCTACTCTCTTAGAGATACATTGTGACCCCAGCAAAGTTGAACCAAACAGCGAAGACGAGCGGGACATTCGAGGCGCAGCAGCGACACTATATGCCGGTATGTCAATAATACAAGACTTTTACCATTATAATAACTATTCGTGCTCTAGCCGCTGAAGACACGGTATGATCTTCGTATTCTCTTACTTACACAATGCCTAAATTAGGTTTTTCTAGACAGTCGCAGTAATGCAGACATTCATACTCGCAATGATACGACATCCAGAAGTATTTTCCAAAGCTCAAGAAGAAATGGATCGAGTAATCGGTGTCGATCGACTCCCCATTTATAATGACAGGGGTTCACTCCCTTATCTTGACTGTATTCTGAAGGAAGTGCTCCGGTGAATGGTGTTCCTCCCGCATTGTCAGATGTTCATTTTGCTTATTGCCGATTCTTCCGCTGGTATCAGGTGGAACCCCCCTGTCCCCCTTGGCATGCCCCATCGTGTAATGGAAGATAATTCGTACCTGGGATATTATATTCCAGAGGGCACTACCGTCTTAGTCAATATTTTGTAGGTACATTTCTCTCGAAAATTTGCAATAAATGACTAACAGCAGTCATCTAGCGCTATTCTTCATAACTGTCCAGATCCGGAGGAATTTCAGCCAGAGCGGTATATGAAAGACAGCAATTATCCCGACCCACGTGAAGTGGTCTTCGGATTTGGTCGTAGGTAAGAACATAGCATCTGTCGTCGTCCCCAAGGTTCGATATCGTTTAACTGTCATGGCCTCTAGAATTTGCCCCGGAAGGCACTTTGCCGAGTCTAGTATTTGGATAATGATGGCCAGCATTCTAACGACATTGGATTTAGGGAGAATTTCTGAGGATCAAGGGCAAGGAAGGTTTTCTGAAGGGTTTACTAATGGCCTCGTCCGGTGAGTTGAACCTATTTCAGTCCGCAATAACTGGTCTTGAATGTCCTATAGTCATCCGAAACCATTCAAATGTTCTATCCGCCCACGCCGTAGAAATACAACGACCCTTGTTCAAGAAGCAAGGGACAGGTTGAATTTCTCGTAAGTAGTTTGAATCCGAGGCTTTCGAGAATTACCGCGTTCGATCGTGCGTCAGATACATGTTTATCCGAGGTTGAACGTCGAGGATGTGCCCTGCACCTGGATGGATAGAGCTTATGATACCGACTATAGATTAAGATTCACAGACAATTTACCTGTTGGAAGCTTTTGACTAGTGCTCATTATGACTTGAAGTCGTATTAAGCTACTTTACCAAACGTGTATTTCTAAATATCAGTAATCGATCTGATCGATCTTGCAAGCACGGGTGCACGGGATAATCACCCTCTTGGATCGTAACAGTCGTGCTCGTACTTGTGTATAGCACCTAATGCCCGAAAAAAATACCCCAGAACGGCCATTACTCCTTGCATCATCTTCAGGTGACGATGCCGTCAAAGTAGACGTCGAAAATGAGGCCGCTACATTCAAACTTGATGCCCTTGGACCCATGGTTGTCAACAGCGACGGGGTGCGTAGTGGATACCGTGTCGAGGAACTGACAGACACCAATTTTCCAACCCAGACTCTGTCCAGAATTGCGAATTGGGCAAGCATGACTCCAGAGGAGCAGACTAGGACATTGCGCGTCTTGTCGGTTCGAAACAAGTTCGTGTCAGGTGAACCTTTGCGGCTCTATCCGCTAATCTTTCTTTCTTTTTCCCTTCAGGATTCGTCTTGCTGATCAACAAAGAGTGCAGAATCCAAGGTCTTGCTTGTAACTATCTACGTGAGAGATGTGCTGACATTTTCGATATAGTGATACCGAAACCGAGTGACAATCTTCAATATCTATGTTCGTTCGATCTTTTTCTGTAAATCACAAGTAAAACACGTTACGTGCTATTTCCACTATGCATTGTGTCAATGGTAAAGATCTCTTGTTTCTAGGGGAATAAACATATAAACAATCTCGGGGTCCTTCTGTATCTTCTCCTGTGATGCTCACTCAGACTTGCTGACGATGATTCAACGATGATCCCGGGATCAGACTTAGAATAGTTTTTCAAAAGTTCGAATAAGGAAATTAATCATGTAAACTTCGTGCTTGATGACTTTCAAGTTTTGTCACACCGGGACGCCTGTTATAATCAATTCCTTGTACGCTCGATGAGATTAATCAGAAACATTGTATAGATCGTCTATTGATGTGCGTCACAGTAATGCATGAAAAATTCACCCCGCTTCGCAATGCGTGGATATCCTGAGCTATCTCCTCGGACTTGTCCCCGGAAAAATCACAATAGTACCTACACGCGAGTCCAACGTTTCGGATCATCGTGTGCCAACGTTCCTGAAACTGACTTGAGACCATGCGCCATACAAAGTGTGAGATCGAGTCTGACGGTAGCGACTCGAAGCATAGACGTAAACCCCAATTTGCAAGTCGATACATCACCCGTGAACTATGTGAATTGAGCGAAAAGAATTGAAGATCGACCTTAGCGTGAGCCACAGATCCTTTGCACCAGAAAACAGACGCTTCCATCATCTCTAGATACCCACTTTCCCTGCGAAATGCCATAAATGAATATCAAACCAAGAAAAAATCATTGTATAAAATTGAACATAAACACAAACCTCCCAAGCTGCCCCGTTGACGGCAAGTCTCCGAAGAGAGGATGGCCCTTGCATAAAAATCCGTCTCGCCGAGTCGTCGTCTACCAACGCTCTCTTCATCTTAGCATTCCGTATGCTGAATCCAGCACTACGTAGGCAAGGAAGGTGACATGCGTGCACCTGAAAAACGTCCTACCGCACCAAAACATCTATCAATACTCGAAATGCTCGGGGAAAAATCAAGATAATCTTACTAATACACGTTTTCGTACAGCGATGGAAACATCCTCCAAACCATGGCATCGCTCTAACAACGTTTTCACCACTTTGGCAGAGACATATGCTTGCCTGACAACGAGTATACGCAGTGTCGACGAGTGTTTCGTAGCTAAATAATTGATAAGGTTGTCAAAAGGTATATGTATTGCATCGACGCTGCAGTCATCCCGGAGCAGGCGGACGTACTCAATGGGCGAGAAGAAAATCACCCATTTGACCCATCTACATAGCGCGGCGACTTCACGTTTACCAGATATTGGACCGTAATTCGCCGTGAAAGATTTTAGACGCATGAGTTTCGGGATGGTTTTTGGGGCACGCAGTTGCTGTTCTTCGTCAGCGGTCAGATTGTCTTGTCATAAATCAATTGATGAGGCAGGTGCGAACCAAGTAATAGTGGAGTTGTAAGCGCTCCAAAAGAGGAAGCTGTGACAAGAAAACAAAGACGTCCTGGTCTTGAAGGGAATAAGATAACCCCAAAGTCAGTTCGCGAAGGCGAGCGGCAACGTGAGGCACGAAGGACTTCAATACGCCCGGTGTGATTGACCCACAGTTGTCCTTGTTGCAACGCGATATAGGCATAGATTGGCTGAGATGAATTGTCACTTACTTTTAAATGGAGGCCTAACAGTCCGGGGGAGAGCCTGCCCAACCACGCAGGAAGCACGTCAAGAATAATGCGGCCAGGACTGTATAATGTCAGTCTCCGAAGGCCATCGATCCGTGCTAGTAGGGGACATGTTCGTTCGCCTGTGCATGAGGTATTCACTGCAACCTCGTCAAGTCTGGATATCTTGGGTAACAGCTCCAACGATTGTATGAAGAGGTTCTCGTGAAAGGTGATAGGACAAAATATGATGCTTGACAGATTGACAAATTTCTGAATCGCGTTCGCGATAGTTGTGTCGAAGTTGAAGAGTGGTGGGGATCGTGTTGATATGTATCCTGACGAAACTGTCATGAGCATGTAATCCTACACATTTGGCTGTAGTTATCAGTTTACCTGAGATCTCGAGCTCGATAACAAGAGGTGCATGATGTGCAGTACAAGCTGACTTCAGCATTGAATTACCCTATTAAAAGAACATTGACAGTGAAACCGAGCATCGACGAGAATCAATAATTACTTCGAGCCCGCCACGGTCCTTCAGGTCTAGGATACGGTAGTTTTCAGGTGAATAGCGGATCCGTCTATACAGAACTTTGGACGCCGCATCGTTAAAATTGCGATCTACCAAAGCACAATTATACAATGAGATATGATCTTCGAATAAGAAACCAAGGACTTGAACAAGGATGTCATAAGAAAGGCAAATAGTCATGAGAGGCTTGTGAGATGTGTTGGTCTCAAGCTCGCGATTATCGGAGGATGCTCATATTCCCACCATATTATATCATCTTAATTAAGTCTACAAGAGCAATTTCCATTCAAGCCATCCACTATTTTCACCCAAAGTCTGCGACATAAGTACATGGAGGCGAGTAATTTAACTTCTCCTTCAAAGGTAACGCACAATCTGTGAATTCTTGCCTGCCCAACGAAGTCATATAGGACCATTCAAGGTTATGATAACTCAAGTCTCCAAGAAGCAGGTCATCCATCGGAAGTCATCATAGAAATGAAAAAAACATGCATAATATTTGTCCCAAATCAACGCAGTTTCTCAGCTGGTTCCTGCATCGAAGGAGTCTGATGTTTAAATATGCTGAACTAAGCATGAACATCCTTTGTGATTATTGAGATCTCCCTTTCTGACGATAGCTTGAGGAATGGACAGACCAATGACGGGTCATTCACGTGATTGACGTAAGACGTTGGCTGCACATCCACGACTACGTACAACTGTATTCGCACTTGTGTTGGAAAGCTATTGAAAAATTCAGTACAAAGAATAGGTACAGTTCCTTGATCAAAGGGACAGTCTCAGCATGAGCATTCCAACAAAGGTTCTCACATGGTTCAACACTAGATTATAGTGGTACAAAGTACAACTGCAGATATAGAATGCAATACCTACGACAAGAATGGGTAAAGATGTAGGTAGCCAAAGAAAGAAACTGTGCGCACTTGTAAGCTACATTTCAACCATGTCGTTGTCATCATTGTTTCTTCTTGAGCTCTTTCTCTGCCTTTTGCAGTTCATCCTACAGACGTGATTAAGACCTGGATTTGATGAAGATTAATTAGCAACAAACCAATTCGATTTGCTTCTTCTCAATCTTGAGATGACATGTCAGTAAACAATGCACTACGACGAGTTGGTTCCTACCTCGGCCTTCAACTTTTCGAGGAGCTCGATATCATGACGGTGTACATATTCGTCTAACCAACTTTATCAGAAACCAGGATATACGGTAGCGTTAACAAATCATACTTTCGTGAGCTGCCTCCTTCTTGCTATACTCAAGGAGTCAGTGAAACATTGCCAATTAACATCCAGCATGACACTGCACCTGAATTCTTTCGACTGAGCAACGCTCCCTTCCACCCTGCCGGACGAGTGTCTGACTGGCATAACAACGAGTCGGGGAACAGCGCGAATAGCAGAGAGCCTGGAAAGCATCGGGAGTAGTCGGTTGTGGTCAAGTTCAATGAATGGGCGGCATCTGTCCGAAACGGGATTATGATGATTGTGACTGTCACGTCACTGCCTCAACTTTTCCACCACTTCATGTCATTCCTCAGGCAAGCTGTGAGTATCAACTGTGTCCGGTCATATGTTTTATTGACCTTCGATTTTAGGCCCGCAACATCTCGCGCGTTCGCGCTTTCTCATCAACTACTGTTGCTCGCAAGGGTTCGTAGCAGATCCACTATGTTCTAGCTATAAATTCCGAATCCACCCGCAGATCTTGTCCAGGACATCTACTTGCGCGAAATAAAAGCTTACAAGCCCGTAGCTGTAGTGAGTCTCTCTCGTATAAAAGGCTATCTTTGAAATGAGTAAATTTTTACATTTTCAAGGCTAAAGACGCACATGTTGGAGTCGTGAAATCTTACAGCCTGCCCCCGACCCCCAAGGTCCCAGTACTACCTACTGACCTCGCATCTGCTCTGGCAGATTACGACGCGACTGAGCCCACAAAAGCGCCCGTTGGGCAAGCAGAGAGCACATCAGTCGAGGAGGCGGGTGGCGCGGATGCATTCCTTACTTTCCTCGAGGCCGACCTTCCCAAGGAGGAAGCGCACCATTAAATGATTTCACTTTAGCCGCAGATCTGGAATAGAGCTTCTTGACGCGCTGTGGTTTTTGTGAAATTACCTGTCTGACAGTGACAGAGTTCACTTGAGTGCCTTCTGGGACGCTACCTGTATTGGCGCAACCAATTCGAGTATGCGCTTCCTTGTTCACAAATCAGAGTTGGATATGTACTTCCTCTGCATCTTTTCTAATAGAATTTCACAGTTTTCTCGAGTTTCGGGTTGTTAACAAGATTTTTCTCGCACTGTTGGAAATTGTGTGTCGACTTTCAACGTTTCAGTTGACAGTTCTTCTACAGAACGTCAATTTTCAGGACGAACACAAAACATCTTTCGCCTTTGGCCTCGGACCCCGAATGGGCTTTTCTTGATTTTTTCTTGACCCAAATTGTAGCTTGCGATATCGACGCAGAGCAAATCCGTCATCAGGACGTCGTGGGCAAAAGCTACTGAAATGGTCGGCCGACACAAATTGTCATCCCTGAACCAAGGCGTTTCGTTTGACTTTTCAGCGAATGCCGCCGGTCACCTATTCTAGAGGAAAGCATTAATCTTCAATCTCAGGGCGTTGGGTACTTGGGGGCTTGGGGACGTAGTGCAGTGCCTTTTCAAGCTTTTGCAGGCTTTCACGCCTAGACATGCAGCATGTCCTCGTCATGCCTCCCGTAACGGGGGAACAAGGGTAAAGTGAAGTTCTGGAAAAGTTCACAGGCTGTAAATGGATGAAAAGGCAAGACCTGATCAAGCCAATTCATTTGCCGGAATTCTGGAAAAATGTGGTGTCATTTAGACACCCAGCTGAACGCCTTCAAGTTGGCCGAGAGGTGACGCATTTGAGTGCTAACGCCTTTCAGGGGTGTTTAGTCGGTGAAAAGTCCGATGTTGTGAAGCGATGCGGTCTTGTCTGATGAGTTACTTGAGTAGAAACATTTTGTGCAGCATTTCCTCCCCCGTTCAACAAAACCACCAACTCAATCATCTAGAACATATCGTTTTTTCTCAAATTGTATCACGCTCATGTTCAACCATGCGTGGGCAGGGATGTGCAGAGGATTCATTTGGAATTTTTTCCGCAGTGCACTTCTCAGAAAGTCATCCTTTCAAATGACCTTCGTCCTATCAATCATGAAGTGCCGACAGTGTTTCCTCACTTCCTGTGGCTAGAAGATTAATAATGCGACGAAAGGGGCGACCATTGTGAGAGTGTCGTGTTCAAAGCGGGGACATACTGAGAAAAAGAAAAAAAAGACAAACGGGAAAAGAGGAGTTGAAGAGCGCTTCTATAGGAAGCAATGGAACTCGGGATAATATAGCTTCGGAGGTTGACCCTTGAAGAGAAAAAAAGAATGGTTATAATCAGTTCATGCAAGTAGTAAATCAAGCATCACCTCATGTTAGCAGGTGAATTGACAAGGTTGATACATAAACAGTTTGAGCTTCCCCAAGGTATGCCACGAACACTTCCTTTCGAAGTGCTGCAAGTAAGAACCGTATCCATGGGAGTAGGTAGTCAGATATTTTCACTACCTTTAAGCTCATGGATGCATTCATATCGGATAGATCTCTTTAAACATTTCAGAAGATCCTCACACTGTCAAGGCGGAGATGCATTTTTGACACTCAAGCTAAGAAGAAAATTTACTCATCCGTTAGGAACTAAGGAAGTAAACACGAGTTCTGGTGGTATACAGCCGGACGTATATGGTAGAAGTTTCGTGGGAAATAGAGTTCGGACGCTCCAAATCATCATCGAGGTTGGAAGGCTTCTCGAACCCTTCATAATCGTCAATTTCTCGGTAAAAAGTAAAAGCCCACTGCAAGGCGACAAATAGGAAAATGACTGTCCGATGTCGTTCTGAAGCAAAGGACATGCGTTTGGATCTTGAATTAACGCTTGTTCTACCTTGTGACTCCAGATCCCGCGTCTTCTACTTCGATGTAATGCCCCATTTACACCGCTAGACTTTTGCGAGGTCTTCCATAACTCCTCGACCTGAATGCTAGACTGATATAAAGTCGCATTGCACTGAATCAAATCACCAACATATTCCCCTTCTCTAGGATGTTCAACTACGCGTCGTTTCTAGCTTTTATATATTTGGTCCCATTCGCCTATGCTGCTCAGCCCGAATACGCTCAATGCGGCGGTACGAACTGGAGTAAGCTCTACTATATTTACCAGCTGTAGTATCATTGAGCTACTTTACACAGCCGGAGACACCACCTGTGTGGAAGGAACGGTCTGTACATTCATCAACGACTCATATTCCCAATGCCTGTAAGGTTTACTGTCACAATTTTTAAGACGCCTCTAATCGAGATACGTGTAGTCCTCCAACGAGTACGACTACTGTGACCTCTTCGACGACGTCCACTAGCACAGGACCCACCTCCACGCCCACACCGGCCGCTGACAATCCTTATACGGGATACCAGGTTAGTTCCTTATCCTCTCTTGTGAACCTCAAGTTAAGGTTAGCTATGTAGGTCTATCTGTCTCCTTATTATGCCAGTGAAGTTACCGCCGCGGCTGCCCAAATTTCTGATGCCACTCTCAAAGCAAAAGCTCTCAAGGTTGCCGAGGTCCCTACTTTCATCTGGTTCGACACGATAGCCAAAGTTCCTACTCTCGGCACCTACCTCGCTGATGCCAGTGCCAAAGGCCAAGCTTCGAACACCAAATATCTTGTTCAGATCGTCGTCTACGACCTGCCAGATCGCGACTGTGCCGCTTTGGCTTCCAACGGAGAGTTCAGCATTGCTGATGATGGTCTGAATAAGTATAAAGGTTACATAGACCAAATCGTCACACAGATTAAGGGTGAGTCAAGCTGACATTAACTGCAACCTCTTCAGATCAATATCTCTTTCACAGCCTATCCCGATGTCCGTGTCGTCGCAGTCATCGAGCCTGATTCGTTGGCAAACTTGGTGACCAATCTCAATGTCGCGAAATGCAGCGAAGCTCAGGAAGCGTACAAGGTATGAGCTTGTATACCAGAAACTAACTTTGGAAGAACTTGTCATTTATATGATTTGCAAACAGTCTGGTGTAACCTACGCTATCCAACAGCTGGACACTGTTGGAGTCTACATGTATCTTGATGCTGGCCATGCTGGATGGCTCGGGTGGCCTGCCAACTTGAGCCCTGCCGCTCAGCTCTTCAGCCAACTCTACCAGGAGGCAGGCTCTCCATCCTTTGTTCGTGGATTGGCCACTGATGTGTCTAACTATAACGCTCTGAGTGAGTAGGACACGCTTTTCATTTTGATTTGACAACCTCAGATAACCCTCTCCTGCAGGTGCTTCGACCCCCGACCCGATCACGTCTGGCAATTCGAACTACGACGAATTGCATTACATTGAAGCATTTGCTCCTACCCTGACTGAATTCCCCGCTCACTTCATCGTCGACCAAGGCCGTTCTGGTGTACAGGACATCCGTGATCAGTGGGGCGACTGGTGCAATGTCGTTGGTGCAGGATTCGGCACACGCCCCACTATCAACACTGGGTCTTCTCTTATTGACTCCATCGTTTGGATCAAGCCTGGAGGCGAGTCAGACGGTACCAGCAACGCATCCTCCCCTCGGTACGATGCTCATTGCGGCCTCGCGTAAGCTTTCCATCTGGTTCTTGCGGCTAGAGTTTTTTAACACCATCCGTCCAGTGATTCTGCTACTGATGCACCTGAAGCCGGTACATGGTTCCAGTCATACTTCGTGAGTTTGGTTGAGAACGCCAATCCTCCCTTGTAAATCTATATTTTGTTATCGTGTACTTTTTTCACCTACTGCACCAATAACATTGAAACATCGTTTATGAACTCAAGCTTCTCCGCGTTGAATATATAATGCTGTCCCAGAATTTTTCAAAATCGGGATGTGCCTTTCAGTGAATGGATGAAGAGATGGCTCTCATTGATCAGCTAGCCAGGGACTATCTAAGTGGGTACTCATGTCCTCATATGCAGCGGACTGAGTTGGAATGATAAGGTCGTAGTTTATGGGCATCGTGCCGCCTTCCTGCCTCAGTTGTCAAAAGCTGTCAAGATGCATCGAGAAAAGGTCCTTTTTCTAAACTGACCTGATACAGGAGACAAACACCTCCCCGAACTCTATGAACATCATTCGATGTAAGACACTATATCGTTCTATGTGGCGGCTCAGTATCTGCTATAACGTCATAGAGATTAGAGTCCTCTAAGGAGCTCTCGGCACACAGCCTATATTCAAATCGACGGGTTGAATGACGAGCGCGTTCTTCACATAAACAGTCCCGAAGACACTATTGTTGTTGAACTTCTCGAACTCAAGGTTTTGTCGAGCACGACAGCCAAAAGTTAAAGTAAATCGAAACGCGAGACCGTCAGGAGTCACGATATAGCAATCGAATTTCCCAAGTCCTCAGGAATCGGACTCGTTATCCTGGCACTGGGTAGGAGAAGTGTGGCTCCCATAGACTGATAGACTGATAAACTGGACGTTTGCAGGAGAGTCGCTAGCACTGGATTAAATGCCAGAAACCGAGAACATCGGAAAGAGCATTTAGGAAGCTGAGTACAAACAGCAGATAAAAAGTGCAGTTTAGAATGAGATAAATCTCAACCACACGGTGGACGGAGATCAAAGTAATAGCAACGGATTACATAATACATATTTGACCCGGGACCTGATATACAGAGCTCCTTATCCAAATTTCAAAACTGCCGGACCAGAACTAAGAACCGCTAGTAGTAACAAAAGAGAACGATCCTCAGAGTCACCACAGTGGGAGAACAAACTATTATTCATACCTAGTAGTAACAAAAGAGAACGCTGTAATGTAATTATAAGTTATAACGATCCGGGACGAGAATACAGTCTGACTTACATCCTCAGAGTCACCACAGTGGGAGAACAAACTGAGGATGAAAGCAGCACTTCGTCGAACGCGTATATGCGCTGACTAATCTTGTGCCCAAAGAGGAAGGTGAAAATGTACTCTAAGTCCAACAATACTTGTACTGCCTATCGATTTCGAAACGGCTGTCACTCATATGATCTATATCCGACGTACCTTGATCTCGAAAAATGTACTGTGCCGTGCTCGCGAATGGAATCTGTGTAAACGGACTAGCTGCTGAGAGTACATGTCTTCCATAGTATTAGAGGGGGTGACGCAACATGTGATGCTGGAACTAGGGATAGAAACCAAGGATCTGATTGGGTGGACAGGTTCGCGTCTTGGGAGTGTTTTTTGTGCTTAAGCTTGACGTGCTGTTGTATCTGTTAAGTATGTATGCCCTTGGTATTTGCGGGAGACCGACCAAGTGTGTTTTGATTCGGTACTGATAACTTGTTCTTGCCAGTGGCCCCCCACGTTATCTTCTAAACAGAAAAGTTACCGCGAGCTGCAGTTCTTGCGTTATTCTGTCTTCTCCCAGGCAAAACCAGTACTCAGTATTAGACTCCCCGGCGTTCGGACTCCTTGGCGTACTGAGTGACTGTCTAAAGACCTACCTCGATCAATCTTCTACTGCCTACTGTACGGTCTCCGAGATCCCTATGTTCTCCAAGCGTCTGAAGCACGGTTCTTCCGCTCTGACCGACAGACGCGATCATGTTTCTGTCACGTGAACACGACGCGTCGACGCCAACCCACGCGCTTATTTAACGATCGGACGACGCCCAGCGGTATATAAAGCCCAGGTCGATTGTTCTGATCGCTGTTCTCTTTCTCTTTCCACCATGTATACACCTTGGGTAAATCTTCTGCTTGCCTCCGGGGCAGCACACTCGACCACCGCCGTCGACAAAGCCTTCAACTCCACCATCCACGCCGTCAGCGCCTCAGTCCAGACTGTGAGCCAGTGGGATCTCCTTCGCAAGGACCTGGCCGACACCATGCGTGTTGTCCTGCGCCCAGTTTATGACTGGTGCATTGACGATACACTAGTGCCTGCGTCCATCCCTACCTCTCCCTTCGCCGCCCCTACTCCACCGCCCTTGGCGTTTTGGAACGCGGACACACGTTCCTCTTCAGTACCCTCGCCATCATATATCCCAGAGCCACTATCCGCTTCTTCCGCCGCTCCCCTACCCAAACGCGTTCCCTTGCCTACTCATGCCTCTCGCCCTCAGCCCAGTGTTGTCATTAGTGGCTGGGGAAGATGGCCTATCATGCCGCCTACAACTACGCCCGCTCCACCAACCAGCTCCGCCAATATCTATTCGACTCATGACTCCCGCCTTGGCCCTGTGGCAATGCCACGTGTGGCCAGCTCTCGACCTCCCCCTTCACTTTCCTGCACGTCGAGTGGATTTATTGGCCCCTGTCTACCCACGTCTCCCATCGGCTCTTTCAACGGCACTGAAATCCCTGTACCCGGTCCTACCTGTTCTCCAGATGATCGTCCCCCGAAACCCCGTTATATCTGGACAAGGCGCCCAAGTTGTCTCTTAAATAGCGATAACCTCCCGGAATTCATCGTCTGTCCCATGCCGGTTGGCGTATCGGAGCACAAGCCCATCTTCCTCCCACCAGGCGACCCAAGAGACCCCATCATCGATCTCGGACCGGCACTTGATTCAATCCCACTCTACTTCAAGTCTATCTCCATCCCAAAACGTCCGTCTCTGCAACGTACCACGTCATTCTGTGACTCGATCTGGTGGAAAGCAGCCGTGATGTTAGTTTTAATCTACGCGCTCTATCTTGATCTGTCGATTGCTACTGCCTACCGTGCCGCCAATGTTAACGTCAATGAACCCATTGTGAGTTCCCTTCGCCTTTCTCCCATCCCGCCTTTTCTCAAATTGTTCGTATATCAATAGGTAACCGTCCCACCTCAGTGCCCGCCGCGACGTCGGGCAGCCGCGCGAACCATCCAACCTCAAGTATGTTTTTCTTCTCATTATAAAATGTATCTAATCTCTCTGTTTCTAGGCAAATGCAACCGACGTTGACGCAGCTCGAATCAGCTACTTCGACACCATGAAAGGAACGGTCAATGGTTTCTTCGTAAGTCTATTTCGACGTTCTGCTCGGTCCCGCCTTTACTCAAATTGTTTCTATCAGTCGGGGGTAGCCTTTATCGCCATCTGCTCCTGTTCTTTCGTCGCAAAGACCATCACAAATTGTCTAGTAAGCCTCCTTTGGCATTACATGTAAATTGCCTCTAATGAAACCGTTTCTACTAGATTAAGATCACTCGCGTATTTCTTGAACTATGGAATCTGTCAACGAGAACGGTCAAGAGCCTCTTTGTGAGTTCATTCATTGCACGTTCCACTTGAATCCGTCTTTGCTAATCAGTTGTGATCAGGCTGGTGTCATCAACATAATCACTTCCCTGTATAAATCAGCACGAAAAGTCGTCAAGTGGGTCTTTGTAAGTCCAGTCTCTGCCTCTCATTGATCCCGCCTTGATTCAAATCGTGTTCATTAGGTGGCAACGTCTCGTGCCGTTCTCGGCACCTATGCCCTGACAGGAAACATCGTCAAGGGCTTATTCAAAATGATAAAGGACGTATTCGTGAGTTCATTTTTCAAGCTTTTTTTAGTCCAAGACTTTACCTGAATCGTTTCTATTAGGCTTGCATAGCCATACCTCGCTTATTCTCGAGGAAAGTCGCCGAGCAGCCCACGCCGCCCATCGTGCAGTCCACATCACCCTCTGTCGTTCCGAGACGAGTCGCCCCGCAGGCTGCTGTAAGTCCTCTCACTTGCCCTTCCCCCCCCTCCTTGGCTCCTCTGACATCCGGATCCAGAGAATGTCCACAATAGACTCGGCCAACGCTCAGACGACAGACCAGCCTGAGCCAGGACCCTCAACCTCTCGAAGTTCTAACAAGGTACGTCGCCCTCTACTTGTGCTTGTTCCATATTGACGACCCTCTTTCTTTAGCTTCGGTCTCTGCCTCCGGGCGTCGCTGATGCGATTAGAGCTGGTAATGCCCCAAGCCTAGTTCGTCGAGCGGGCAGACGCAGAGTCAATATGGCCCGGCCGGTTCGGGCTGCTGCCTCTTCCAGTGCCTCGAGCTCCTAATTATCTATTAATATTTCTGCTTATTTCTTAGTTGCTTGACTTGACTCTTGACAGCATCCCTATTTATTTTATTACTGTAGTCATCTATCTATCTTTCAACCATCATCTTTATCCCATCACATACCTATCCCATACATACTGTACTATTACCACCATCTTGCATCGGACTCGGATCTGCCATTTCCCCTGCCTATACATACTATCATCATCGTTAATGTACATCATTAGACTAGAATCCTAGATATTTAGAACGGTATTGTAATATTATCACTTGTACATACTTGTATCTTAGAATAATATATACCTTGCGTCTCAAATAACTTGTATATGGGTTCACTGAGATTCACATAGGTTGTAGTTGAGCTCTCAACGTTCAACATGCAGTAAAAGACTGTAGTTAATTATCATGAGGGTCATAACCACTTTGATATTCCTTCATTTTTACATCAGATCGGTTGTCATATCTTCCGTTCGACTGACGTGGCACTATTGAACCTTCGTTTTTGACGGGTTTGAATGTGACCTTGAGGATGAAGACTGCAGTAAATAGTAAATTACTGTGAGTCCCAATATACAATGACGATATATTTCTGTACACTTGTCGAGTACTTCATCCACATTGAGCATTTCTAGACAACGTAGTTGCACCCAAAGTGAATAACGTCCATTCACACGATCGTTGGTGAAGGAGACGTCTGAGAGCCAAAGATTGACGCTTCTCCCATAGCGACGATATCGCTGGATAAAAGCCCGCCCACCCTGGCCGTAGTATTTTGAGTATACACACGCAGCCCCAGGTAGACAATATTCTCGTCTTCCGCGATTTCAAATGGCGGTGGGGGATTCTCCGGTGATCCCACACGAGGTGGGACGACTGAAGAGCCATCGTATGCAGCGGGCGCGACATTGCCGATGGCAGGATGATTGACACAAGTTTCGCCTGGGGTAGATGGTGGAGCAACCGGCGAATACGATGGTTTGGATACCTGAACTGGAGAGGTTACTGATGTTTTACTGATTTCGGAAGGTGAAGTCGACAGCGCATCAGAATCTCCGTCCTTTTTGACAGTTTTTGTTGTCGTGGTAGTGGTGGTTACAGTGGTCACGGTGACTGTTTCGAGGCCTTCCTTGACGAGCTCTGCTGCCTTTTTCTTCTCATACATAATTTTGTCTCTCCCAAGCACAGCCGACAAGTCCTCTGGGAGATATTTCTGTTGTATGCTGTAGGACATCGGTTAGCTGAGCTTTTAAACCTAGCAGCAAAGAAATCATACCCTGGTCTAAAGTCTAGAATCGTGTTTAGCATCAGCACAAATCCTACATAGACTGTCAAACGTACTCGATACGATAGAGCGACTTTTCGCTCGTTCAGTCAATATTCGCGAGAGTTTACGGATATCCCAGCCACTTTCTACGCCTTTCCTGAAGTATTCCTAGGGGTACGACAGACTGAATGAAGCAAAGCGAAGAGAACTGACATAGAAGCCACCCACGGGATCTCTGAAAACTGCACGGTCCAGACGAACCTACCGAGGAGTTAGCTACCCATTTTTCCATCAGATTTAGGCTTACGTATACGTTATATTCACCCTCATCAAGTTCCATTTCCAGATTGACACTCCTAGCATACAAAATCGAGGACGACGTTTCCGCCGTAGGAAAAGATTCGCCTCTCTTGACGAGCGTGAAATCGAGGGACCAGCTCGAGGTTCCTGCTATTTCTCTGAAATACCGTGTGTCCAGCTGCGAAAGTACCATAATCGTGAGAGTACGCTTAGGGAGAGAGAACGTGACTGGAAACGTGTGAAGGTCTGAAGAGTAGATGCTGTAATATGAAAACCTACAGACGACATCTCCATGGGACCAGGCTGACGGAAAGGGGCGTGTAGGTACTTGCAACCAGTGTTGAGACATGATCCAGCTCGAATCAAACAAAATTGTGCGATGGATTTCAGACCATATATCGAGGAAGTCGCGGTCTACAGATAGAAATAAGAAAGGGATCCACGGGGGAAGGGTGGATTAGGATACATACATTGCATTACGAACTGTCCATCATCTCCAAACTCATGTTTGAGCAGGGGTAAGACATCAAGCCACTCTGACGTCCATTCTTTTGATCCATCAGACCACCGTCCAGTCCACCCTGAGTGGCCCCAGGGGTTGCGGAGCACTACGAATCGTTTCCCTTTTGCTTCGACAGCCCTTAGAACCGAGTATTCGTGGCCACCGATTAGACCATCAACTTTGACATCGGGCAAACCACTTCGGCTAGAATCGAGGCTGTTGAATGAACAGCCGAAAAGTCTGTCTTGATTGGCTTTGAGAAGCTCCTCGTTCCAGAATTTATCGATGTCAAGGATATCCTTATTATTGATTACTGTAGACACCCCCCTGAACATTATTAGAATATACAAGAGCTAATAGTTGCATTGGACATACCCGGTTAGGTCCTCTACCGCCTCGAGAGCCTTTCCTCCGGATATTGCAAAGTAGTATCCATGTAGTTTGGCATACGCCTTTTCGACGAGTGGTACCCATGTTTCACCTGTCGTACCAGATCTCGCAAAGTAGAGCGACTTCCCACCCTTCCTGGCGACTGTATTATATTTATCTTTATCATCATGATAGATTTCCCTTTCAGCAAAAGTTAACTCTTCAAATTTCGGGACAGACGTGTAGAGCAAGCTGTCAAGTCGAATTCAGTGGCATTTAAAGGCCAGAGGAGGACTTGACGAACTCATCGATCACGACGTTAACCCATCTGTTGTCTCTAAAGAAGATGAATCCGTAGACTCCGACTTCTTCATCCCGCTAGATTTACAAGAGCAGTATGAGAAAAAGAAACACTCGAACTGAATGGAGCTTGCCGCAACGCAAAACTTCTCGACGAGACCTTCCGCGGTAGATACAGTAGCCAAGGCTGAAAGAAACCAGCAGTCCCCAATCTTTCCTTGGATTATATCGTTAGAGTCCGGCCCATTCACAAAAAACTGAGGTTTGTCAAAGATCTGCGTTATTCGCCGAACATCCGAGGGCACATAACCAGTAAATGTAAAGTCCAGTCCATAAAGGCACTGGTGCTTATCGTTTTCAATGTCGAACTCGACGTCTCTAATGACAAATCAAACGACGGCCACAGAAGTGAAGCTATAGGTTTGTACCGGAATTTTGTGTTCATTGCTCTACATTGCTTCGCAATGCGTGCAACCTTCGACTTGCATTCCTCAATCGCTTTCTCGAGCTCCGCAGTGACGAGCAGCCCCGGTTTGAATTCAAGAACTGTCCCCAATGGTACCGAGGATGCTAGGTCAAAGGGAGACGGAGCGTTGGTGATTGATGTGGAATCCTGCACGGAAGATGACATTGAGTCCGTTAAGTTTGGAGGCCATGTTAGATGGAGACAGTTATATAGAAATGCAGCGGCAAGTGCCTCAAAAGCGCTCAAAGCGTGAGTAGCCTTCCACGGTCATTAGCAGATCTGATCGGTATAGTCCGAGCCACTCGTTATTCTGACAAAAGCCCCATTCACTGTTCCCAAAACAAAAGCAGATAAAGAAGCCTTTTCCGTGACAATGTCGTATTTCGTCCTCCGTCTCGTCAGACCACTAGCATTACGGGAGCTCGGCCAGGCCTGAGAAAACCGTGCTTTGTGGACCTCGTGGGGTTTGAGCAAAATAACTTTCCTTTCAAGATGGCTGCTTCCGTTTGACACTTCCTGGAACGCTCGACTCAAATACGTTATCGAGCAGATTCGCCTTTTGTTCACCGCATGATCAACAAAAACGGAAGGGGATAAAGGAACTCGAAAGCTTAAGTGTGAGTTCTGTAAGCCCCCATTTGTCGCGTGTCATCGGGACCGATCGAGGATTCAGATAAGATAAGGTTTTCAGTCCGACATACGAGCACGCACATGCGCCAGTGGAGTGCTAGCGCTCAAGACAGATCCAACAGACTCCGAGCTCCTGAATAGATATAGTCGCACAGCCAATCTCTGGAAATTCACAGTCGTTCAAGTCTCACTTGATGTTAACAGGACTTCTCCGAGCTCATTTGGTCTTTCACACGCAGGCCATACAATTCAGATAGTTGGAGCGTAGAGCCAATCTCCTCAAGCACTCGAAGGGGGGGATGTCCGTAGCATACTTGGTACGCGACCACATGTATGCAGTACGGACCCCGGTCGTTCATGCATGGACCTCCCCGGGCATTCCTAACCTAACCTAACCTAACCTAACCGGGAAGAATTCAAGGTCGAGTCTCACTTGATGCCTCCGAGCTCCTGATCAATTTTGTCTTTCACACGCAGTCTACGCAATAGAGATAGTTGAAGCGCAAAGGTCGCGCCCAAGTGTCACTTGATGCCAACAGTAGCAACGTCAACTTGAAATAGTCTGTATTCGTAACGATAGGTTGTGTCATGTAACATTACACTAGTCTTCAAGCACCGATACCGACATCAATCTAATAATTGTCGCAAACACGCTCAGAGAATAATAACGCCGAGACCATGATCACATACCGCCTCCGTGCTCACATTCAGCGCCAGCAGCCTCTTCTGCTGCGCCAGGTCTTTACCTAGGGTATCTTCCATACCTTCCTTATCCATGGGGGTGGGAAGTGCTGTATCCACCGGAGACATACTTTCTGTAGCGATGACCGCGAGTGCGTACAGAGAACTCGAATTGGAATTGGCAGGGCTCACGAGCGGTCCGAATGGCTTGGGACTGTCACTGTTGCGAGTGACGCCATTGTTGTCACGGAGAGGAAGGTACGTCTGAATGGTCTTCTGCGAGCTCGGACTTTGGATCTCGATGGATTTTGGAGCAGCAGTGCGGGTGATAGAGGTGGGAACAATTGGGCGAGTTTTGACAGGACTTGACGCAGCAGAAGGGGTCGCAAATGATGAACAGATGGCTCGAGCATCGGAGGGTCTAGGAGCTACCTCTTGCGGCCACGGAGAAGCAGGAACAAGCTGAAGCGTCAAGGGTTCTGGCCTACTAGGGGACGAGGGACACTCAGCGTCGATGCTAGTTGGTTGCACGGGGGGAAGCGTGCCGTTATTTGACAGAAGCGGCTCAGAGAACGCACGAATCATGGGAGCGACGCTGGGTACCCTCGGACGTCCATTCAGTCCATTAGAGCCGGACATATCCGCGGCTTTCTGGTTCGAGATGAACTCTTCTTGCGCCTCTGCGATGTTGTCGTGCCGGAATTGCCAGCCATTCGGAAGCCCTTGGTACAGAGAGACCTCACGAGACATAGAAACACTCTGAGGAGTGTTAACCCGAGGCGGAGCAGTATTGTTCCCCAACCGGTTCAGAGGCTGGCTTAATTCCACATGTGCCATAGATCTCTTTTTCTTTGGCGAAAGACGAAACGCGGATCCTCTGGGTTTATCGTCCTCTTCGCCTGGCGCACTAAGATTGCGCAGGTACTGTCGGAGAGTTTTAGCAGTATTGCTATTCCCAGTCTCCATCCCACATTTCCTCGCGATACAAGTTGGACATGCCTTGATGAATTGTGCTACAAGCTCCTTAGGAATCCAGGTATAGTGTTCGCGAATAGAAGAACAAGTTTTGTCGCGCCCAGCATGATTACATATCCCATGTCCGTAGCACAAGATGTCATAGATCTGCTCCTGTACGGCGACGAGGTTCTGTTCATGAAGAAGCACAATCTGAGGCTTGGTTTCCGGCTCGGGTGTACCTTCAAAGTTCTCATCGCCAGAATCCGGAGATTTCTTGAGTTTTCCAAGAGTAAACTTTTTGCGTACCCAGAAGCGGAATTGTGGACTTTCAACATCGATATCGTATGAATGGAGAACAGCCCAGATTCTGTCGAACAAGGCTTGAGAAATTAGAGCCTTCTCGCGCCTTGAAGAAGTAAGGGTCTTAAGGTATGCAGCCTCTATCTCCATGTACTGCTCGTAGGTCGGGAATCCAGGTTTGCTTGCAATGACAGTGGTTTGAGGAGTTTCCTGTGAAGCAATCTCAACAGAATCGACAGATTGCCTCTGGGGAGACACATCAGGCGTCGTTGCTCTTGAGTATGGTTTGGACGCGCTGGGCGATGATACTTGTTGACGTTCAGGGGACATCGTACAAGACAGATAGAAAACAGTAAAAGAGTAAAAGAGCGAGATGCAGAAAGACTGAAGACTAGAGTCGTCTAAATGATTGTCGTGGCTGACCGTAAGCTGAAAAGGGGCTTAGCCGAAACCGCCACCTTACACAAATATAAGCCATCAATGCATCACATTCAAAGTCAATAGAGGTCTATTCAATCGCGAAAACGAGGCTATAAAGATATGTCAAAGATAATAAGTACAGAAACTGAAGCTTTTGTATCTTGTTACAAACATCACCATAGAAACAATAGGTACAAAACTTGTACTCATCATTCAATCAGTAATAATATGAGTAATTCACGAGGTGGGAGAGATCAAAGAGGGACATTGGCGCAATATTGCCGTGAGAGAATCAAACATTCAAAAAAGTAACGACTCTCATGAGGGAAAGTCCAAGAGTTACTCGGGTTTCTTTGGTATAGCTTTGATGCTGGATGTCAGGCTCTTGTGGATGAATGGAAGGACACCTCCGCCGGCAATTGTAGCACGAACAAGAGTGTCGAGTTCCTCGTCACCACGGATAGCAAGTTGAAGATGGCGTGGGGTGATACGCTTGACACGAAGATCTTTTGACGCGTTTCCTAAACGAAAATGAGACAAAACACCACAGAAGGCAGACGCTGTCGACACACCAGCAAGCTCCAGCACTTCAGCGGTCAAGTACTCCAGAATTGCAGATGTATAGACAGCAGCCTTTGCGCCAATCCGGACATTATGCTGAGTGCGTTGCTTCAAGTAACGATGGATACGACCGACAGGGAACTGGATGTACGAATCAACGTTGTATGATGGAACACTCCAAGATGACTAGGCATACCTGTAACCCGGCCTTTTGACTTCTCGTCTGAACCGTCCGTTGTTGATTTTGTCCAGAACCTCCAGTAGCACCAGACTTGGATTTTCCACCGGAATTCGCAGTAGGAGCCATTGTGGTTGTAGTAAACGACACACGGCTTAACGTAGCAAATAAAACCTGATAATCACTGACTCATCAGAAAAATGGTGGGAATAGGGACGTACTTGGGCTAGTTCTAAATTTTCAAAGTGCCAATGTCTACAACAACCAAAAGTGGGCAATAGTCATAAGAAAGATGAAAAGCGAGCTAACCAACGGAACGCGAAAGTGGCGTCAAATAAACGTGGTGGTGGTAGGAATGAATGTTGGCGTTTGTTTGCGCACACCACTCCGTCTATGAATCAACGAGATCACATGGTGATATGAGCTTTAACGCGTCGTGTCTCACCCCTTCCCCTTGGTTGTCGCGCTTGACGCGTGAAGGACGCGTTTTTTCCATACGTACCTTTGGGAACCAAGTTTTTCTGAGAGAATAATCAGAAGAGCCTTTAAACCAGAAATGATCGCTAACGGTTCCACTCCGTTGTATGGTGTGAATGTGATCACAAAGCTAAATTTCTCCATATCAAGCTATATCGTGAATTTTTGAGAAGAAAAAGGAGTTTTTTCTCTCCCGTTAGTGAATTGTATCAGTGCTTGATGAATCAAACAGGCAGAGCCGGTGGCGTGCATGTGGCGAAATCCTAATAGACTCAATCGCTACTTCGGACAGTTAGTTGCCTAGTCTATAGTCAATTGTGTCTGTAAATGTGGGAACACAACTTCTTTTGCAATTGTTACCATAATATTACCCTCTTGGTTAGATTGAACAAACTAGGCGAAAGCCTACACAGCACACGAACTTCATATAATGTAACGAACGAACGAAAGAATAAAGCAATGATATCGACACGAACTTCATATAATCTAACGAACGAACGAGAGAATGAAGTAATGATACGATACTGGATATCCACCATAACGATTCTTACAGCCATGCCGTTAAAAATCATGTCGGGAGTCTGCATGTTACCATGTTACTATTCTGATATCTACCTCCGCTATAATAGAATAGCTAAGGTCGTATTACAAGAATACGCCTCGGTAGACCAAGATGTAAAAGTCTTGTCCGTCAGAAAAGTCGACTGTCATTTGAAGGGAATTGATTGGTACCCGCGATGATTTCCACGACTTCTTAGTAGACAAAAATTCAAGTAACTCATGAGCATATCTGACGAACTGCGACCACAGTTGAATTTACACTACGTCGTCCGATCTCGTCGCGGAACCATCGTGGGTGGACATTTATTACCGTTGTAACGAAAGTCAATCATCCAAGGTTTTTTCAGACTGTATTATAAAGGGGAAGCATGCCAAAGGATAGACGTCAGACTCGTATCTGCGAGGCTTTGTATTCCACAGCTTTTGCAGCCACCACTTCCAGATTTCAAATTTGAAAACCGATGGAGAAGGGCAGACCACGTATTGTTCAGCCAATACTGTCATCTTGAGAGTTCTTACCGTTGCATCGCTACCTGTCGGACAAGGCACGCCGCTATGTATGATTACACTTAATTTCCATCTCGTTCCAGCTTCAAGTTGGAATCCGGGTATTCGATGGCGTGGGAGTTCAGATTCTGACCACTTATAGACTACGTATACGTCACAACAGTTTCTCGATCAAGTTCATTGACAAGCAATGACATCGTCATGAGTCATACATACGTCCATTCGCGTAAGCGCTTCAACCTTATTGGTCAGAAAGTATATGTAAAAATGGATTCCGATTCCGTAGACGTTGTCGGCCCATTGTTCATCTCTCCAACAATATCAGTTACTTTTTACAGAGTATAAAGAAATCTAGATGTTGGTATTACTATCTACTATAAAGCTTCTAAAGATACAGTTGGTAATTAAACCCCCCAAGATGGCGTCAGCAGAAGGAGGGAATCTACGGATGTTTTTTGACGGGGTGCATGCAGGTGGTCGGCGAGGGGATGGGGGATGGATAGGTAATAGTACTTTGCAACGATAGCAATTTTCCACAGATTCTCTCGATATCCAAAAACAGTCCAAAGAACGCTCTCACGAGAAGAAATACTGCGATTTCTTGATCTGCTCAACGCGGAACGAGCCTTTTTCCGGCAGCGGTGGGATCAAATCCACGAGATTGACGAACTTGCCCATGAGCTTCCGCATCTCTGCATGCTTGATCTTCATGTCCTCGTGGTCCTCAGCGGCAATCCCGTTCTCCTCCGCATGCTCCTCGACCTGCGCGTTGAACTCATCACAGAGGTGTTCGACGTTCTCCACCTCGCTCTCGTCAATGTCAGTCGTCTCGGTCGTGTCAGAAACGACAAGTAGCTCGTTCAGACCGTCGAGTTTCTTTGCCTGCTCGGAAGTTACGACGATGCGGGAGCCGAGGGCGTGCAGACCTCTGAGGATCGATGAGTTCTTGAGACTGACAAGAGGGACCTTGTAATCTTTGTATCGCTCGCGGAACTACAGGGAAGGGTACGTTAGTCTATCAACGAACAGCTGCTGAAGCGAGGTGACATACCTCCACATCAAGCTTTTTGAGCACGTCTGAAGAGTGAAGGGCGATGAAGGTGTCACGGATGATTTCGGACATCTTGTCAATAGAAGACGCATGTGTCCAGTACGAGTCGTGCACGGAAGCAAATGTCAAATTTTGGGTCTAGAACGGCCCCATGAGTACACGTATGATGAACAGAGAAAGATTTCCACGCACTCTGCACTCTAAAGCCGTCAGTATCATATGTGTAGCATCCAGACTATGGATAAAGTTCGGTGGGAATGCCGAGGCTTGCTTCATCGTATTCACTAGGCAGATACGTGAGTAACCGAAAGGAACAAAGTGAATAGAACAACATACCCTCCGCCGGGGAGTTTGGATCCGAAATAAAGATCGTCTGCAAGCTCGTCGCGACCTGCTTCCTGTTAATCTTCCTATACGGCTGCACAATCGGCAAACCAAGCAACGTTGTCCACACGACTGAAGTCATCTGTTCCTTTTTCAAGCGCGTGTCCGAAACCGTGAACAACTTTAGTTTCTGCTTCTTGACGCGCTGCTTGCTCTCCGCCATGGCCTCCGGCAATCGTTCCTTCGGAATCGACTTTGCGATAATCCTCGCACAAGCCGCGAACCAATTCTGAATAGCCGTCGCGCCGCTGAACAAATCACCAATACTCTGAATAACCTACAAAACCAACAAAATCAGCACCAGCACCCGGACAAAGAAAAAAACCACACACCTTGGTAGCAAGATACGACGCAGCGGGCCAAGAATCCTCCTCATTAACAATCTTCTTATCCCTCAACTGCTTCTCAATCTGCTCTCTCGCACCAACAAACGTAACGCCATACACAGTCGTCATAACCGTCTGCTTCACGATCTTCCTCTGAATCTTGCCCTTGAGCAAAATAGCCCACTCGTTCCCCTTCTTCGCGTCCTCCTCCAGCGCCGCCTCCACCATGGTGCCCACGTGCGTGTACACGTCCGACGGCCGGTCCGTCGCCGCGAGGTTGACCTGCTGCGCGCCGCGGTCGTCCCCGCCCAGCGCGGCATAGTGCTGCAGACCGTTGCACGTGCCGTCTTGGTGCACGGGGAGACACGACTCGAACAGCGTCGGGTCGGGCAGCTTGAGCGCGTCGCGCAGCTCCATGCACGTCGCGAGGCACTGCCACGGGTCGTCTGCTCTGAGCCACCATCGATTGCCCTGTGTAAATCCGTCGCTTCCAGTCAGTAACGCACGAAGAGACAGGGGGATCGGAGAAAAAAAGACGCACCGTCAGCGGGTTCGAGGCACTATCGTGTATCTCGTCGAGTTTCGAATGGACCCAATCCACGCGCTCATCGAAGCTCGCCTTGTCGTACCCGTACAAATTCGCAAGGTGGATTTTGAGCCAGCGCAGACCGCGCTCGCCGAGCGGGCGGGCTTCTGCGAACTTGAGCAGGCCGCGGGAGAGGTCGTCGCCGATGTGGCTCAGATGCGGCGGAATCGGGTACGCGCGTCCCCGGAAATCGAGGTTGTGCGGGAAGTATATCGTGTCGCCCAGGAACTAGCCACAGGACAGGAACCACATCAGCCGGAAATCCTTTTATTTGTCGAGAGAGAGGCACTCACGGTACGCGCAATCTCGATCTTGTAATTGACATTACACCTATCGGAGTGGTTGTTCGCCTTGGCGTTGAGATACGCCTTCATCCTCTGCTGATACACGCTCTTCGCCTTGATATCTTTCTCGGCCTCGGGCGGCATGACCGGTTCCGGTCCGTCGTATTCCGCAGGCGGCAGTTTGCCGACTCTGTACCCCGCATTCCACACCTCCAGCACGACGTTGAAGACATCGCGGTTGACTTGCCACGGTGTGCTGCCGAGGACGTCGAGGCCTGCAAAGACCAGCTCGCAGTTTCCTTTGAGGGACGCGACCTTGAGGTAGGATTGTTGTTCTGCGGAATCTTTGAAGCGCATTGCGGAGCCTAGATGGGAGTGTGAGGATTGTGTAGAGGGAAGAAGAAGGGGAGGGAACGTACTCTGACTGAGGAGGTAGCCACCGGTCTTGTAGTCAAGCCATGGTTTGGGCTTGATGAGCATGGGGAGATGACGCGGGTGAATGGCGATGTTGACTTTGTCCTTGGCGAGCCGATCAGAAACGACTGGGTTGAACCTGATGACGCCGAGTTTCTGACCGCGGATGTACTCGTACGTATGATAAAACGCAGGCTGGACTTCCGAGCTACAAATAACAAGTCAATGAAAAACCTGCTGAGAGAGGAGAGACGAAACGACACCCACATCAGCTTCCCGTCCTTGTCCTTTCCCCACCTAGTGACCTCCGCGACATCCATCAAACACTCTACCAGGATCCCACCGACCTTGGACCTCACATACTGCGTCCAATCTGCGGTCCACGCCTCGGCGTCGGACATGACCTTGGCCGCCGCCACCCTCCTTTGCTGCAGACTCGAATACCCAAGACTCGAAAAGTACCCCGCGCTTCCGAGCTTGGGCGCCGTAGGCACGTAGATCTTATTCGCCCGACACACCTGGCCCTTGTATTCGAGCTCAACGGCCTTGCCGATCGACAAGAGCGCGCGGGTGGTCTTCATACCATCGTGCACGCCTCCGGATCCCTGCAGGCGCATGACCTCGAGGATGGTGAGGAGCGACAGCCGCTCCGCGTCGATAAGCGAAAGGTACGGCGAGAGGTTGACCTCGTTCGTCTTGCGCTTGTTCTTGGCCTCAGTAGCTCTGATACCTTTGATCTCTGTCGTGAGGCGTTCTCTGAGCTTCTGGTGCCAGGTCCACATCCACTCGCGGATATCGTTGTCCCGCGGGGCGTTGTTGCCGATGCCGAGTTCCTGCAGCACCTTGGACTGGTGAAGCAGCTGGTCGGCGGCGACGTCGTACGCGGATTTTTCGAGGTGCTCTTGTCGAGCGATGATATCGTCGGCGAGAACGCGACGCGCCGTGACGACTTGGGCGAGGTGGTGTCGGAGATTGTTGATGTTGAATGGGATCTCTGTTTCGACGGCATCTTCCTCTTCCGTGGATTTCTAAAACGTTTGTGAACATTGGCGCGAGAATCGAGTTGGGGCTTCGGCACTTACCACCTGTTTTATAACAGGCCGCGCTTCAGGCACGTCGTCGAGAACATCGGCCCTGTGGGTACCGAGAACCTCGGCTTGACCAAGCTCAGAGATGATCTCTTGGTTCTTGGTTTCAACTGCGGCGACAGACAGATGCTTGATAATCGAGATGGCCTCGTCTGACGAGTCGAGAGTGCGGTCCGAGACAACAGAGGCAATAGGGATATCGCGCTTGATGATGGCAGCGAGGAGCTGGCGGGGATTGGGTGTAGGATAGCTTTCTGTTGCGAATGAAGAGTATGGGCCGAATCTAAGGACTAACGTGAAAAATGGGATTCCAATCCAAGAAACAGAACTGACCTGTGATGGAGAAGAAGCATGAGGGCGTACGTGGTGGCATTGGGCTTGTACTGTTCTGCCTCGCTCTCGAGAATATGATAAAAATCGCATGCGTACTGCACAAGAACAGGAACAGGGCCCTGCTGTGCGTGCGCGAGGGCAATGTACGCCTCAATGAACGCATTGTATATGGGGGTGGAGAGGATATGGCTTTTGTGGCGCTCACGAAGACGGTCAAAGATGTCACGTGCACGAGGAACATCATAGAGGTTATGCAAACAGGCATCCATGACAGAAAGCAGGTCCTGTGTCGCAGTGTCGGCATAGTAGAGGTCATTAGTCACAGAACTGCGATCGCTGGGGAGCGGCGCAGGAAGAATAGTGTACGCCGTGGGCCGCTGGAGAAAGTGGGAGAGCTCTGTGGGCAGATCCAGCTTGCGGGGCTGGAGAACGGCCTCGGACTGGGGCTGGGCGAGGAAGCTGGGATAGTCTGGCGCGGCATGGGCGGTGGCGAGCGCAGGAGCGTGCGCTTGTGCGGTTGGCGCGGAGAAGAGCCGGGCCGGTCTGGGCAGACTCTGGCGCGACAACAGCAAAGTTGTCTCCAGTCGTCTCGCTGTCCGTGAAAGCATTTTCGAAAAGAGAAAATGTTGGCAGCAAAATTTTGACACGACGTCACATGATGCGTCCTTCGGTCCGGCGCTGTTGACGCCTGTTGTGCAAGTCCTTCTAAAATTTGAGCAATTGCACGCGAACGGCAAATCCACCGCACAACAGCAGCAACCATGTCTCCAGCACCCTCAGGTAAAGGCAATGAATCTGGTGCTGCCAGGGTTCTCGGGTCCGGGACATCTGGTAACTGCTTGCTTTCCCAGACAAAGTGTGGTCCTGACCATGTCCATAGGTATTGCTGAGCTGTTGATCTTCCACCCCGTTGATACGGTCGCCAAACGGTTGATGAGTAACAAGGCCAAGGTTCGTCGTCTTGCGGTCTGCAAAGTCACCTCATGTACAATTTTTTTTTCTCCAGGTTTCCTTCTCCACACTTTCCCCGATCATATTCCGAGACGCATCTGCCGCTACCCTCCCTCGCAAGCTTCTCTCTCTTTTCCCCGGTCTAGGCTACGCAGCAGGCTACAAAGTCGCGCAGCGCGTGTACAAATTCGGCGGGCAACCTTGGTTCAATGATATCATCAACAAGCACTACAAGACCAATTTCAACAATACATTCGGTGAGAGGAAAGGGAAGCTCATGATGCAAGCCACCGCCGGAAGGTACTCTTCATTCACCGTCGCGAAGACTGTGTGCTAACGTGGGCATGTGCATAGTCTGACCGGGATCGGAGAAGTCGTTCTACTTCCCCTCGACGCGCTCAAAATCAAGCGCCAAGTGAACCCCGAGGCGTTCCGCGGTCGCGGAGTCGTGCGCATTTTCCTCGAGGAAGGGACGACGCTTTACCGCGGCTGGGGCTGGACAATGGCGCGCAACGCCCCTGGGTCTTTTGCCGTGCGCTCTTCTCTCCTTCCTTCCTCGCCAGCTCACCCACTTCGCTCGTGCAGCTCTTCGGCGCTTCCGCCTTCACAAAAGACTACGTCCTCGGCGTCTCTGACTACTCGAAAGCCACATGGACGCAAAACTTTGTCGCCTCCGTCGCAGGTGCCGTAGCGTCCATCACGATCGCTGCGCCGCTCGATGTCGTCAAGACGAGGATACAAAACGCCAATTTCGAGCAAAAGGTGCACGGTCTGAAGGTTGTCAGTGAACTGGTCAAGAACGAGGGTGTCACGGCGTTCTTCAAGGGGTTGACACCCAAGGTGAGTTTTCCGGCGTGTGTTGGAGGTGGCTTGATGACTCAATCGATGTAGATCCTCGTGGTGGGACCAAAACTCGTGTTCAGCTACACACTCGCGCAATCGCTTATACCTTTCTTCGCCAACTACGTCTGAGCGTTTCCCCGTGGCTGGCGTGCTACTAGACTCAATCTATGGAGGGATTCATTAGAGCTCGCTTGTTACCTTGATCACCCGACAGTAATACTACACCCGTTCGATAGAATATATAATTTTAAATACGATATCAATCCCTACTTAGCTTTGTTTGTCCTCGTGCTCATGCCCGCTCTTCCATGGCCACAGCCCTCTGCGCCACCGAGCACACCCAAAGACGACCTTGCCGCCGCGTCCCAACGCCCCAACGCGCGCCTGCGCTCCCTGCTCGTCGTCCTGTCCTCTGTCGGCGCCGGCGTCGCCCTCACCACCGCGTCTCTGGCAATCGCCAACCGCTACGGACGGCGCATACGCAACAGCGACTGGGTGACGCCCGACATGTTCCGGCGGCGGAGATGGGTGCGGGGCGTCGTCACCTCGTCCGTCCACGGTCTCCTCGTTCCGCCAACCATTGACGCGTTATTTTTGCAGCGTGGGAGACGCAGACAACTTCCGTCTGTATCATACGCCTCCGCTGGGGTACCGCTGGCCCTTCAAGTACCGGCGCATACCGTCTGTCAACAAAGGCACGCAGGCGTTCTCGTATTTGACTTGCCGTCTGCTGACCATCGAGCTTTTAGAACTCAAAGACGAGACGATACACATCAGAATAGCCGGCATCGATGCCCCCGAGGTGCACCCCCTCCCATGACCGCGCTCACAGCTGACACTGCCGACCCCTCCAGGGACCCCACTTCGGCCGTCCAGGCCAGCCGTATTTCGCCGAAAGCTTCGCGTGGCTGCGTGGTAAGATCCAAGGAAAGAACGTGTACTGCCAGCTCCTCCGGCGGGACCAGTACTCTCGTATAGTCAGTCACACCTTCCCTCGCCTACCGCTAACTGGAATTAATATCAACTCAGGTCGCAAACGTCCACCTTGCCCCACGCATCCTCCCAAGACCACTCAGCGC
>QLOM01005413.1:0-28541 GCA_003313785.1 Termitomyces sp. MG148
GCGGACGGAGTGGTCTGTGTGTATCTCGACGACATCCTCATCTACACTAAGACGCTAGAAGAGCATTGTCAGATCACACGGGTCGTCCTGGACCGTCTCTGCCAGCACCAGTTGTACCTCAAGCTGTAAGGGCGACCTCCGGAGGTTGCGGCTAAGTCACACAACTGGCAGAGGGAAATCTGAAGTGTATTAGAGACAGTACATATTACAGGGAAGTAACTAATCACCTGGCAGAGGGAAATCCAAAGAGAACAAGTCTAAGGATTCCTCTGCCACGGCATGGCGCATCAGTGTGGGGGCGGGGGCGTGAGAATGACTGTACAACATCTCGGAGAAGTCCGACGACTGCAAGGGAGCGTCCCGGAGACCTCCAGGATGGCCCAAAAAGGAAATGGCTGGAAAAGGAAGTCCAGAGGGTCCCGGAGATCTCCGGGATGGCCAGAAAAGGAAGTCCCCTGACAGACTGGCAGTTGGTGCAGTTTACTAGCAAGCGGCTTATTGAGCAACTTTGCCCTCTGGCCAGCCTCACATGTCACGCAAAATTTAGCGACATCCTGGCCCATATGTGGCCACCAGTACTATCGCTGTACATATTCCAATGTTTGGGTTACCCTCAAATGACCAACTACTGCATGGGCCTAGTCCAGTATGCGAGTTATCAACTCACTGTCCTGTAGAACACACATTACCTGTACTCCCTGACAATTGCTTGTCACTACCAAGCCTTGATGCTTGTGCTTGAACCAGGGGTAATTCTCTGGATTTGCCAATATTTTGGCAAACATGGGGTCTCTGGCATACCCTTTCACTACTTTCTGATGGAACTTGTCAGATTCTATGGTGGGCTCCATAATGGGGACCCCAGCCTCCAGTGCCTGGGCCAGGAATATCCAGCTCTGACCAACCAGGTTCCAGATTTGCAGGGCATGCAGGCTGCTTAAGCAGTTCTGCCTTGAGGTCTCAATCCTCATGCTGTTTGCAGAGACAACTACTGCATCTACGCTCCTTGTCCTGCATAGCCCTCACTTCAAGGACATGCTCCTTGACCTTGTGATACCAATGTAGGGGAAGATCTTCCTCATCAGGGTCTATATAGCAATCTGCTTGCACATACTCATGAGGTTCATGCACCTCATCCACATGGTTGCTCTCAAAGTAGCGTGACAGACAGTCCACAACTTTGTTTAGCTTGCCTTTGACATGGGTGATGTCAAACTGGTACTTCAACATGTAGTCAATCCACCACTGCTGTTGCAGCAACAAGGTCACCTGAGTTTTAAAGAACTCAAGTGCTTTGTGGTCAGTGAGGATATGAATGGGATATCTCATCAGTTTGTCTTCCCACTTGAGTAAGGCCTCAAGTATTGTGAGAGTCTCTAGCTTGTGGACAGCGTAATTCTGCTGGGCTGTCATAAACTTCTTTGACATGAATCCAGCAGGCCAGCACGTTTGCCAGCTACTTCCCTGGCTGTACATGGCCCCAACCCCTGTTTTAGATGCATCACAAATGAGCCAGATTGGCTCATCACGCTGCAGATCAATGGGCCAAATCACCGGTGTCTTGGAACAGATCCATTTCACCATCTCAAAGCATTGCTGGTGAATGGGTCTCCAGTTTAATGGAGAGCCGTTCTGGGTCATCAACATTAGAGGCCCTGTGTAGGCTGTAACATCAGGCAAAAAACTTGATATATAGTTAACAAGGCCTACAAACCTCTGGATATTGTTGTAGTTACATGGTGTGTGCCACTATCCAATACAATCAAGCTTATCTTGATCTGGGTGAATGCCCTTTTTGTCTATGATGTGCCCCAGACAGTCTACGCTTTCTGCATAGAGTTCGCATTTCTTCTGCTTCAAGTATAACTTGAATTTCTGTAGTTGTTTGAATACAACTCTGAGGTGCTGCTTGTGCTCCTCAATTATGTCTGAAAAAATGAATATATCATCTAAGTAGACATGCATAAAGCGTCCAATGACATTGCAGAATATGGAGGTCATCAACCTTGCTGGGGCATTACAATCCCCAATCTGCATGATATTGCTTGTGAACATACCCATAATCAATGCAAAGACCGTCTTTGGTACATCCTCAGTGCAGATATGCACTTACTCATATGCATCTGTCAAATCAATCTTTGAGTGGTATTTCACTCAGGCTACATCTTTCCAGATAACTTCCTGGTCCGGTAAAGGAGTAACATCCTTGATTGTATTGTTGTTGTGCTGACACGCATCTAGGGCTGTTTGAAGGGATCTATCCTTCTTTGGGATGCATAGCAGTGGTGCAGCCTGCACCGTAGTGCAGAGAGTCCACCACTGCATGTTCAAATAGTAGTTAGTCTTGTCCTGCAGCTGCTCCTGTAATGCATGCAGACAGCGCAGCAAGTGGTACTTGTACTGTTTGTGTTTGTCTATGAGATTAATCTCATGGTTGACCTCTCACCACAGAGGAAGCTCCTCCTTTGTACCATTCACTATATCTGCAAACTCCTCCTGCCACTGCTGCCAGAGGCATGGAATATTCTCTTCATGAAGGCTGTCAGCCTTCCACTTGCCTTTGTCATGCATGGGTGGCAATACCTCTATGGTGTCACCGGAGGGGTGCTTTGGCGCCCTAAATTGGTCGCAAACAGCTATAACTCATTCTACACTTTCATCCCGAATAAATATGCGGCCAATAGGGTGGGCACACTCTGTCAGCATAGTGAGCTGTAAGGGTCTTGCCCTCTTGCTGTACTGTGTACACACACAATACCTGTTAGAATCTGAACCTAGAACACACAGACACCATAAGTGTTTGTCCCTCAGTCTGTAGCAGAATAGACTATATTTGTACCTAGAACACATAGACACCGTAAGTGTTTGTCCTAGGGTACAGTATGAGTATCAATGTCTAAATATTTAGTGTATGTATTGCTCACCCTCAGTCTGTAGCAGAATAGACTGAGGGTTCTCTATAGTATGTGTCCTGTATATATATTCTTTGCATCCATTGTTCAGGCCAGTGGCCACCGTAATAAAGGGAATGTGACTAGCGTAATATCGTGAGAGTGTGGCTTGCTTACGGTGTTTTATGTGTCAGATCGCAACACTCCTCCTCACTGTAAGCATTGCTCCTCCTTGCGCAGAATCCTTGTCATTGTAGACCCATGATGTCTCGAAGTTGTGTGAATTGGGGGCTTGGTAGGGCCTTCGTGAAGATATCAGTAACGTTATTTTTTGTGTTGATATACCGCAGGGTGATTTCCTTTGATGCTACTCGTTTGCATAGGAAATGGTACTTGATATCAACATGTTTCACTCTTGAATGGAGCAGAGGGTCCTCTGAAAGATTGATTGCAGAGTTGTTGTCACAAAGGATAGTCGTGGCATCTTTTGCTGTGTGGCCTAGGGCATCCATCATCATTCAAAGCCAGATTCCTTCCTGTGCCGCCTCAAATGTGGCCATGTACTCTGCCTTGCACGACAACGCTGCCACCGTCTTCTGTTTTTTGGTTGCTCATAATACCAGTCCTGACTCCAGTGACCATGCATAATCTCCTACGCTCTGGCGGGTATCCAAACAGTTTGCCCAGTCGGAGTCCATGAATCTGACCAAGTTGACAGGTGAACTCCCTCCTAGACGTAGTCGTAGTTTTCTCATGCCCTTCAAATAATGTAGGACTTGTATTGCTACATTCCAATGGATAAAAGAGAATGAGTTGAGGAATTGGGACAACTGCTAGACTGCGTATTGAATATTGGGACACGTAGATATTGCTAGCCAAAGTAGACCACCAACCAGGTTTCAGTAGGGAATATGACTTATCTTATTGAGTTTTTCTGGGCTTAACTTTGACCAATCTACCCGTTGTAGTTTAAGACCAGGTTCCATCAGCAGTGTAAGAGGGCATGCGTCGGATTAGCCATACTGAGAGACAAGACAATCAATGAGGGTGGTTTGTGACAGGAATACTTGTCTGTTTGTTCTATCCCACTCTACGGCCATCCCCACAATGTGTCATAGTATTCCCAGGTCTGAGATTACCCAAGTCCTTTTCAGCTATTCCTTGAACAGGTTGTTTGCTGATTTTGTGCTTGCAATAGCGAGAAAGTCGTCTACATGAACCTCAGTAATGACCGTCTCTTGCTCGTCCTTTTGAAAATATATGCAGGCTTTGCATCTGAGTCAAATAAATCCTAGATTTTTCATCACCTTGTCCAATGTTTTGTTCCAAATGCGGCCAGCCTGCTTCATTCCATATAGCAGTCGTAAGAGTTTGCACACGTATAATTCCTTTCCTTCCTCCTCAAACTCTGGTGGTTATTGTATGTATATTTGTTCATTGTGAGGTAGTACTCTATTTAAGAGCTGTCTTCACATCGATTTGTGTAGCATCCCACCCTAATGTCACTGCCAAGCTGAGGAGGATCCTCCAAGATTCCGCACGTGCTGTAGGTGAGGTTGTCTTATTGTAGTCATGGCCTTGGACCATTGTGAATCCTTGGAGCACATGTCTAGTTTTCAATCTAGTAATGACTCCGTTGTCACATTTGATAATGAAGACTGGTTGCTCTTTGAAGATCTTGTGACCTGATGGGATTATTTCATGTGGAACCAGTTCCCACACCCCCATTTGCTTTAAAGAATTCAGCTCATCATGGTAAGATTCCTTCCATCTCACCCAGTCCACTGAATTTCATGCCTCTTCCAGTGTCTTTGGGGTGTCTGGGTCTGTTCCTGGATCTACCAGTGTCCCCTCAATTGCATTAAGTGCTGACAGGACCTGATCAAGATCTCCTGTGTCACCCACATTATTGTCACCATCTGTTGTCACATTGCATTGTAGGTCCTCCAGGGCCCGGCAATGTTCAGCTCAAGTTTCCTTGATCCTTTCCGCTGCCTCTCTTGATTCTCTCACTGCTCTTTCCATATGTGTTTCACTTTGGTCTTCGAGTACAAGCTTCTCTGTGGGTACAGGTATCTGGCTTGATCATTGTGGTTGTGTCTGCTCCAGAGGGGCTTGTAGTTCAACTGATGGCACTCTATTGTCATCCAACGGATTGTTGCATGGTCTTCAACAATGCCTGGGATCTGGACAGGTTTGTCTTCATCATGTTGTAGGGAAGGAGTGGGCATTGATTCTTTTTCTATGGATATTATAGTTGGATCGTCAGCAATGGGAGTGTTTTCAGGTGGAGTCAATGGTATTGCCACTTGGGTCTGATCATGGCTTTTGATGAATTTCACATGGTAAGAACTGTAGACCTTGTTTCTTGATTTGTCATAGCAGCGGTATGCCTTTGAGTTAGAGTCATAGCCAATCAATACGCACTCAATCGACCTTTCAAAGATCTTTGGGTTGTTTTTGCCAAGAATTAGGACAAAAACCCTGCAACCGATCTTGTGAATATAAGAATAGTCTGGCCTTTTGCCATACCAGAGTTCATTGGGTGTCACGTCCTTGGAACTTACAGTTTTTGTCATCCTGTGAAGGTGTGTTGCAGTCAAGTAAAACTCATCCCAAAGGAATGATGGATATCCTGCAGCTAATCTCATCGACCATGCCTTTCCCATGATTGTGCAATGCATGTGCTCAACTTGTCCAATATGCGCTGAGGTGTGGAAAGCACCAACTTCAAGTATAATACCCTGAGATCTGTACCAGTCTTTGTGGATGTCTTCATTGAACTTGCTATCTCTGCCCATGCGAAGAATTTTCAGTTTTTGGCCTGTTTCATTTTTGCAAGCTTTGATCCATGCCCTCAGTTCATTGAAACTGCCATCCTTAGCTTTCAGAGGTATTGACCATGGTTTGTTGGTGTAATCATCCACTATATTCATGATATAGATGTTTCCGGTACATGAAGGTATTGCCGCTTTGCCTGTCAGATCAACCTATATCTTCTCTAGCCTCCTTGTTGCCTTATGCCCAATCCCCTCCTCTCTCTCCTTTGGTACTGGCATTTGTGCCTGTTTACTGAGAATGCAATGTTCGCATTTAGGAGGTTTTGAGGAGAAAGTTTTGGGCATACCTTCAATCATCCCAGCTTGGGCCATTTGCATGAGGGATTGATAGTTGGCATGGCCGAGTCGGTAGTCCCAGGTTTTGATATCTGGGTTTGCATATACAGCAAGGGCTTGGTCAGTGCAGAGGTTGATGGTGTAGAAACCTTTGTGAGGGACGAGGGTTCCTGTTGCAACAGGCAAGCTGGTGGTTCCTTTTGTGAGTGTGGCGCCATGATTATCAAAAGTTGTGATAATTCCTGCATGTGTCGGGGGACTCCTCATTTCTCCCTTCTTTCACTCCTTATTTCTTCATTCTTCCTCTATCTATTTCCTTATTTCTGCTGTCACTCTTTTACTTTACTGCTTCTATTCTTTCAACACTATCTATTAGTACTATTCTCAGCCCTTGAGGTGCTCTGGTGCTTTAGTTATCATTCAAACAAGTGTAGCCAACACTTCCAGAGGCTTAGTCATCTCAAGGCTAGCCTCCAAATTACTAAGCAAGTCACATGAGACATGTGCATGACCTCTGGCAATGGCAATTTCCGAGTTTTTGATTATTTTCGGAGATTTTCCTTTTTTAGATTATAAATTTTATTGTGGCTTTTGTCATGCTATACAGTTACTTCCCATGCTTGGGGAGCCTTGGAAGCATCACTCCTGGCATAGGGAATCCCTAGACTTGTTCTCTTTGGATTTCCCTCTGCCAGGTGAGTAGTTATAGTTGTATTACCTAAATATACTTTGGATTTCCCTCTGCCAGCTGTGTGACTGAGCCATAGCCTCCAGAGGTCACCCTTACAGTGCTGCTAGGAAATGTCCACATCCATGGGGGCACCCAGAAGTAGTACTGGGGGTGCCAGAGGCGCTGCCAACAGCACCGCCAGGGGCAGAGCAGTTGGTCAACAGGGGAGCGGAGCAGGGAAGCGCAAGGAGGAGGCAGGAGGAGCTACCTGATACCACAACAGGACCCAATTGTCTGCCAGGTGTCCTTCTGCAAGGTTGTCAATGCGTTCCATCAGGACCGGATGGAGCCCTTCCCAAAAGGTGAGGCACAGCTGCAGGCCATTGGGGTACTCAGCCTGCTCTACCAATGCACAAAACAAGTCGATGTACTTGTCCAGGGATCGCTTCCCTTGGCCATACTGATCCCTGTCTTGCAGGACCAATGCGGCAGTTTTGGTGGGGTTCCAGGGAAAGAACTTGTTTCAGAACTCCTGTTTGAACTTGGTCCAGTCTATAAAACTTCAAATGCCACCAGGGCATCAGAAAACCCTCATCGCATAGGTGGCCACCTGTCCCAACTTCATATAAAACAGGACCTATGCAATCTTCAGCTCGTTGGAAATGAAGTTGTTGCTGCAGAGTTGGATGTAGGTGATGCAGGATTGGAGGAAATGTTCCCTGGATGCGAGGTCACCATTGTATGTATCAGGGATCACTGAGCATGGGATATTGGAGCACTCCCATGCCAGAAGAGGGGTGCAAGAGCGCTGCACTGGTGGGGTAGGCGGCAGAGGGTTGGCTGCCACCAGAGAGGCATTTGAGAAGCGTGCAGAGGGAATCGGAGATAGGTTTGGTTGTTTGGCGGAGGTGGGTGAGTTCAGTGGTGTGTTGGGTGAGGAAGGCTTGAGTGAGTTGCACCTGCGTTTCTAGATGGAGTAGGCGGGTCCAGGCTTCCTTGCCAGAGGCTGTGGTGTCCGAGAGAGCTTTTGAAGTAGCCAGCTGAGACATAGATAGCGTTGGTGCTTAAGCCCAGTAGAGAAGCAACAGATAGGAGCTGGAAGAAGTTTGGCGGCTATAGGAGGCTTCCAGACTAGGATTAGAAGACTTGTTCTGCTGTAAGGGCAACTTCCGGAGGTTGTGGCTAAGTCACACAACTGGTAGAGGAAAATCTGAAGTTTATTAGAGACAGTACAATATGATAGGAAATACAACTAATCTCCAACTTCTCAAAGCTCTCCTTTGCTCCATCATCCAAAATTTCATAGTATTGCTCAGCATTCATGATCCTCACCACCTCCAGCTTTCCTACTCCATTCCAACCCATACAGCCCCATACCATGAGATTATTCCCTCCTCCATGCTTCACAGTAGGTGTAGTTGTTTGGTCTGAATAATTTAAAATGGCCACTACTCCATCAGTTTTGATTCAAATTACATAATCCTAGGTTTGATCTGTAGCCACAATGCCATAGTATTTTACCTGATTTGGATTTTTAGGTACTTCCAATCTTTCAGCTAATGTCATCTTTCAAAAAGGATGAAACACCCAGCTTGGGCTTCAATGCATCACGAACCACTTTCTATTGAACAGTATAAGAATAAAGAAGATAAGTGAATCTGTATTAAAATTTACCATCATATCAATGCATGATTGTTCTTTGATGCATTGGTTGGGAAAGGCTTTGTAAGGAGAACGACGAAGTATTTTTCTATGAGTAGAAGCAGAAGTGATTGAGCTGTTTGTAGAAGAGAATGAGTTCTGAGTTTTGTTCCACTTGTCACAAAGTGAGTTGATGGCTGAAGTAACCTCCATGTCAACATGAAGCCCAACCCTCCACCAAGACGCTGTGTCTTGATCTCCCTACCTCTTCCCCTGATGTGACACACTTTGAGCCCCACATCTAGTTACAGTGCCAGCAAAGTTGACATGTTTTCTAGTCTCCACAAACTGCTGCTCAAATATGAAATATGACGGGGTCAATATAGCTGACTGGCTTCAAAGTGTGCATTTGGGGGTGTTGTTTGTTGAGAAATCTGCATGCAGAGATCCTCCTGCTCTTCATCACTTGTTGTCAAAGCTCAGCAGTTTGCCAAGTGTAAGGCTACTGTGTCAAGGAAATTGCCTCTTGACTATGGCTATTACAGCCCATACATAATTATGTTTATGTTATATTTCATCATATGTTCTCTCACATTTGAAAAGTCTTGATTCATGAGACACAGTCAATTTATTTCTGTTTCACCCAGCCACATATGTCTAGGAAGTACATATGTTTAAATACTCAACTCAACCTGGTGTCTGATCATCTTTTGATCTCAAAGACCCAGGTATGATGTCTTTTATATTACTCAATAAATTATCTTTTGATCTCAAAGACCCAGTTAAATAAATTTCTTATTAAATCAACTGCAACTAGCATCATGCTGCATCAGGTTATGAGCCTCGGTGCCATGAATGATAACACTTCCAAAGCTATGCAGTTTCCCAAGTTCAACGGTACCAATTATTACGTTTGGGCTGATAATATAAAATCTGCTCTACAGTCCAAAGCACTCTGAGGCATTGTCTCTGGCTGCAAAACGTGCCCACCTAAACCTCCAGACAGTCATAAGGACTTCATGGTAATCACACCTTCAGAAGACAGCAAATTACCTGCTACCACTTCCAGTGAAGGTCAAGACTTGATGAAGATCTTGCAGTCCAAGGAATATACAACCTGGCAGTCTGCTTGTAAAAAATACAAGCATTGGCTAAATAAGGACAACTCAGCTATGAGAATAATTCAAAATGCCATTGAATATACCCAGCGCAAAGCTATAGTCAACCTCAATAGCTCCAAGGAGATCTGGGATCATATGCAAAAGAATTATGTCAACCAGCAAAGTGGCATCAATATACATTATTACTATCAGCAATTATATGCAAAAAAATGGGACAGAAACTCACCAATGACCAAACATCTCGGTTTTTACATGAATATTTGTCACCAATTTATTGAAGCTGGCCACAGTGTCAACAGTTATACAATTCTTAACGCCATACTCCTGTTGTTACCCCACTTGCACACATGAGAAGTTGTGAAACAGAACTTGCTGTTCAGGGGCTCTTTGTTGATCCTCAAGAATGTCTCCATGGAATTATTATCCATGTATGACCAGATCTCTCTTGAGGAGAATACTTTGCACAAGCCATTGGCTTTTGTGTCCATGAGAGAACCTAATTTGTAACAAAAGTTACGGTTTAGAGGCTCAGTTCATACTACACAGAATCAGACCAGTCTTGGTCTATTAACAATGTAGTGTAAAACAAAAAGTAAGCTGATTATATCAGCTGTATCATATGTAATGTATAGTAATAATTATATAATAATAATAATATTAAAAATACTCATAATAAAAGGAGGCGCTCAAGGTGCCACTTTGCTATACACCCCCCAATTAGACTGTACTGCGGTCTACACACAGCAATGGTTATGCCATTGGTAAATTGGGGATGGGAGCAATCGGCAAGCTCTCTGCTGCCTGGAAGGGATTGGCTGTCTCATTGTCCATGTTGTAGTCGAGGAGTTCTGTCAGGGGACTTCCTTTTCCGGCCATCCCGGAGATCTCCGGGACCCTCCGGACTTCCTTTTCCGGCCATTTCCTTTTCGGGCCATCCCGGAGGTCTCCAGGATGCTCCCTTGCAGTCGTCGGACTTCTCCGAGATGTTGTACAGTTGTTCTCACACCCCTGCCCTTGTACTGATGCGCCACACCATGGCAGAGGAATCCTTAGACTTGTTCTCTTTGGATTTCCCTCTGCCAGGTGATTAGTTACTTCCCTGTAATATGTACTGTCTCTAATACACTTTGGATTTCCCTCTGCCAGTTGTGTGACTTAGCTGCAACCTCCGGAGGTCGCCCTTACAAGTTCCTCCTCAGCAGCAGGCATGGGCTGAGTCACTGAGGGTCCTGCTTGAGGTGGAGAATTGTTGTAGTCATGGAAGGGTGACAGCGTCAACAAATGGTTGATGTATGGGTCACCTAGAGCTACCTCCAGGTCACTGAGAGGCACCACCTCCACTGAGTAATTGCGCGTCCATAGATTGTGTGCATGGGGATCTTGCCCTATGCTAAGGTACATTCCATTGCAGAATGCATCATAGTAGATACAGTGGTTGTCCTGCAGCATCTACCAATGACAATCTCTGTTGGTGGCGTTGCGCCACCCATCCCACTCTGCAATCAATGGGAGTGTCCCCATTGTGTTGAGGCGGTGGCACCAAGCATTGTCCACAGCGGCTGCCTTGAGTTGTAGCTGGTGGTTGGCAAAGAAAATGTGGGTCAAATAAGTGACCCTGTATGGATACATATGGTTCACCCAGCTGACTGGGACGTGGTTGTGTATGAGGACGTGTAACGCATCCACAGTGGTAAAGAGCGAAGCAGACTCCTCAGGAATGTCAACCTGACGAATCTCTATATCAGGGTCTTTGGAGGAGAAGGGCTCAAATGTTTGCCCGGTGACCTTCTTGCACTCTGTGATTGCCTCACAGTACAGTCCTGGCTGCGCAAATACGTATGCCATATGACAGTGGACCATTGTCTTTGATGGTTGGCTGGAACAACTGCACCAGGGCAAAGCCAAAGAGGCTACGCCAGTGAATGCGCATGGCGTGGTCAATTGCCAAGCCAGTCCACACATTGGGCGTTCCAGGATGCCCATACAGTAGGGTGTATGAGCCCAAGTAGTCCAAAGCAAATGGTTGCTTTGGGTCGGGGGTGTTCATGCTGATGAAGGTAATCCTACCTGTATCCTTGCAGCAATAGAACTGCAAATGTCAGGTTCCGCTGACCCAAGGCTCAGCAAGTCTGGGCGAGGCCTTACAAAGCAGACTTAGATGGGTACGGACACAAGCGGGGCCTATCGAGAGCCAGAGGCATGCGTTGGAGCATGGGAGGTGCGCCAGGGCCAGGGGAAAGCTGGGCAGAATGTGGCAGGACGTGCAGTGGGAGGTGCGAGCGGGAAGCAAGCACCAGGGTAAAATAGACTAAATAGGAAAGGTTCAGGACGGTCAGTAAATATACAGACGTGCCGGCAGTTGTTTTGCGGCATGGGGGATGCAAAGAAGATTTGTGCAATTAGAGTTTTAAGGTTAGACAGGTGTGAAGCTGAGCGGTAGGGAGGCGGAGCCATGCGGAGCCAATTAAGTGGAACATCAGAGAGGAAATAGAGAAACAAAGAGAGACGGAGCAAAAAAGAGAAGGCAGGAAACAGATGGATTGAAGGAAGAAGTATAGAAGACACAATACAAGAGGTCTAGAGACAAGTACAAGATGATGTTATAGAGATGAGTATGAGACGACAAGATATGAGTATGAGGCTGACAAGACAAAACCAGAGGCAAGGCAAAGAATACCAGGAATACTTAGGCAATATCAAGACTACAGTACAAGGTGCTACAGTGGTGCTTATATACTATGGTATGCTAAGGTCTGGGGGTTCCAGTACTGGGTTTGAGGATGGACTCCATGGTTTCAGTGGTGGCCTGGGGGACATAGAAGTAAACAAAGGAGGCCCGTGGGTATTGGTTTGGGGTGCGGCAGTGGCGTTGTTGCTTTGAGAGTCGTGGTATTGGTGCTGCGCAACTGGTGGGAGCATGTGCAAGGCATGATGCGGTGAATGATGCATGGGATGCCATGTTGATCCAGAGTGATGCATGATGCATCGGATGATGCATGATGATGCATGATGTGGTGAATGATGGGCGTGATGGAATGAATGATGCAGGTGGGGTCACCTGTCATGTCGGTGATGTCTGGGAGCCGTTGAGAAATGTTGGTGATGTCCCAGGAGGGCCTGGAGTCGTTGGTGATGTCTGGGAAAGCGCTGGGGATTGCTGTGGTGTGATGTGATGGCCATGTTGTCAGTTTGGTGAGTTTTATCCTGGGGTTGGGTGGTCATAGGAGTAGTTGCCGGAAAATGTGTTGAGGGTCCCGGGACCGGGGCTCAGGCCTGGGGGTTAGTCAGGCAGGTTGTCACAGCAAAAGCACAATAAGTTGTGGTACAGCTTTCCGCTCTTCTGTGCTTGCAAATGGCATGGTGATAGTGGCATACTGGGGATCATCCAGTAGCAGGGACATGGTTCTGTCTTGGGCTGTGGAGTGGCAATTAAGTGCCACCTGCTTGAGTTCATTGAGCAGGGAGTAGCTGGTCTGGCGCTCCCACAATGAAGTGAACAGATTGTTCACAAGGGTGTGGAGCCTTTGCAGCTCCTGAGGATTGGTGGAGAAACTCCTAAGGGCCACCTTGTATACTTTATTACAAGGGGCTTGGGCAACGTTGCTTGGCTTGGCGTTCTCATGGGCCAAGGCAGCATGGGCATCCATCCCAACAAAAATTGTGTTGGTCATCCCAGACCAATAGAAGTGTGGTGCCAGGTCTGATCCAAAGAACAAGTTCTGACGCTTAACCATCTTGTCCTTATAAATCAGGACTCTAATGGTGTTGGGAATCCTTCCACTCAATTCTTTGAGGCACGCAGCCTTGATCTGGTCTTGGTGCTTCTGCTGGCGGTCCATCTTGTCCTGCCAGCCCTGGTTGCGCTGCATGCAATCATGTTGCTGTACTCCTGTTTCACCTAGCACAGGTGACTCTATACAAGCCATCTTGGGCTCATCATAGGAGCTGGCATCAGACAGAGCCGAGGGCAATCTCCCTTGCAATATATCATCATTTCATGGGTCCATTGCCCATGCTCCACGTGGTGACACTGGTGGGGGTCCCCCCATGAGCACTGCAGAGAGAGTGCTCCATGGTGCACCTTTTGGCGTGTCAGCCGCAAAAGTGATAACTTGAACCTCTCGGTTGTCCTTTTGCTTGCCTTGGCAATCATGCCAGGGCACCATAGGCCTGGCCACTTTGAGAGGAACTCCTCCCCTGGCTAATCCCTGCTCCCCAGAGTAGGTAGTTGAAACCACAGAATCAGGTCGCAATGATGCAACCTTGGATGTGCCTGAGGCTAGGCGCTCAAGCAGCTGAGGGCCAGCTGGGGCAACAACATCACATAGGGAATGATGTCTTGCCCCAGGCCAGACTCCTGGCCAGAGGTGGGAACGCTCGACGTTGTTGAGCGGGAGGGTGCATCCGCCACTCCTTGCCAATGTGCCCTCTTACTAGAGTCAGTATTCCAACTCAGTAGAGAAGCTTGCTGCTTATGCGTGGCAGAAATGGCAAGAAGATCTGTGGTGTGCTGTGTGCACACATGTTCTAAGTCATCAATCATCAATTGATGAGAAGTAGCACCTCCATATTGCAGAGAAATGATGCGTTGGCAGGTATATTGTACCTGTTGGTCTCCAGACACTGCAATAACTTGGCCAAGAGCATGTCCTGGTTGTGAGTGGGCTTGATTGCCCTTCCTTTTCCTTTGTCTTGTTGTGCACGCAACTCGCTCTGTCTCACCTTGTTGTTGTTTGATAGCGGCATCTTCAGCCGCTGCCTCAGCAAGAGGCACCCAAGCCTTTCTGACGGCTTTGCTGTTGACTCACTCAATTTTTGCTGCTCAGCAGCATCATCCCTTGCTGGCGCTGCCAGCGGAGGGGGGTCATTCTCAGCCCCAGGGGTTGGTGCTGCCAAAATGGCTGGTTGCTGGGGTATTGCACCCCAGGCTCCCATCCATGTGGGGTAGTAGAGCATCATCCCCAGTGGTGCCATAAATGGGTACACCATTGGGGCCACGTAGGAAAGCAGGGGCAGAGGCCCTATTATTTCACGCACTATCTCTGGGGGTTGCCCCCAGGCTTGTGATGGTGTTCCATAAACCATCCCTGGGGTTTGCCCCCAGTGTGATGCCTCTTGTGAGCTGACTTGGCCCCCATATTGTACCATCTGGGGCTGACCCCCAGGTCCTGCTACCTGCTGAGGTGAGAATCCACCTCCTAGGAGCAGCTGCATTGGATAACCACCTCCCACTGCCTGTGGAGAGTATCCGATGGCTGCTGCCGTACTCCGCCGCGATATATTGTTGTTGTGGGTAACCCACATTTTAAGCTGACTGGCTCTATTGAGGGGCCTTTTGTTACTGATTGTATGGGGTTGCTCCCAGCCCCCCCCCTTCTGTCATCGGTATGCCCGACAACAACTGGGAGTAGGCAGTTTGCTGGCTCTGCTTCTGCTCCTGCTGCTGCTGCTGCTGCTGCTTGTGCTTGTGCTCCATGGGTATAATGTTCATGGTGGTAAAAAAAATTTGAGACGCAAGTCTCAGCCACCCACTGACAAATCCAGCATAGCCATGATCAATCCCTGATCAATCAGGCACTTGGGTGCCTACCCAACTGACTTGGGCACTTAGCCCCATTCAGCTCTAAGTAGCGGTCCAGCGCCGCCAGCTTGTCACAGTGGGCATGGGGCTTCCATGTCGTGTCACCTAGGAACCACCGTACCTCAAACTCAAGTGTATTCTGCTCAGTCCATCGATGTCCAATGATACTCTCAATAAACCATTTGTTGTTGTCCCTGGCGCCAAAGTCATAGGGCCCTGGCGTTGCCCTATTTGGGAAAAATGCATCATCCAACGCCACATACGGTCACAATAGCGACACATAGAATTTAGGAACAATACACCGTTCCTGGAGCACCATTGGCAGCTCCAATACATAATTGGACGTGTGCAGCTCCACGCTCAGGACACGATATGGTCCAACCTACTTCAGGCAGAGCTTGCTCACCTGTCTCTTTGGCAGTCTGAGATTACGTGTGGACAAATATACCAATGCTCCCACAGTTATTGACAGGTCATCCTGTTGGCGCACATTTGTGTCCTTTGCCTGGAACACATGCGCCTCAATAATCATGTCATGAGCCCTGGCTATGTTCTTCAGAGCCCGTCTGGCAAACTCCTCAACTCTCTGATGCGCTACTGCATCTGCGCGTATCTTGTGCATCATTGAGGGCATATACCCTCCATTCAGCTCAAATGGAGCATACCCTGTTGTTTCTGACACACTCATGTTAATAGCAAATTCCGTGAGTGGACACCACTCCACTCAGTCACATTGGTCAGGGTGTACCACCGCCCTCAGTATCTGACCAATACTGCAATTAGCTTGCTTGGTCTGCCCATCTGTCTGTGGATGAAAGGACATAGACATTAGGAGCTTTACTCCTAGTAGCTTGTGGAGGTCTCTCCATTACTAGGACATGAACTTAGAGTCCCTGTCACTAACGATAGTACTTAGTAGTCTGTGTAGCCACACAATCTTGTGGAAGTATACCCACAACAGCTCTTTTGCTGTCATTGTAGTGCACACTGGCACTAAGTGCACCATGCTGGCCATCCAGCATATAACAACCCATAAATAGTCAAAGCCCTTGGATTCAAGGAAGGGACCGACAAAGTCCATCCCGATTGAATCCCAGAGTTTGACAAGGACTGGCAGCTGGTGCAGTTTACCAGCAATTGGCTTGTTGGGCAACTTCACCCTCTGGCACACCTCACATGTTGCGCAGAATTTCATGACATCCTGGCCCCATTTGCAGCCACCAGTACTACTGCTGCACATATCCCATGGTCCAGGTTACCCCAAAGTGACCAACTACCGCATGGGCTTGGTCCAGTATGCAAGTTATCAACTTGTGGTCCTGTGGAACACACATTACCTGTACTCCCTGACAATTGCTCGTCACTACCAAGCCTTGATGCTTGTGCTTGAACCGGGGGTGATTCTTCGGATTTGCCAATATTTTGGCAAACATGGGGTCTCTGGCATACCCTTTCACTACTTTCTGATGGAACTTGTCAGATTCTATGGTGGCAGGCTCCATAATGGGGACCCCAGCCTCCAGTGCCTGGGCCAGGAATATCCGGCTCTGACCAACCAGGTTCCAGATTTGCAGGGCATGCAGGCTGCTTAAGCAGTTCTGCCTTGAGGTCTCAATTCTCACGCTGTTTGCAGAGACAACTACTGCATCTACGCTCCTTATCCTGCATAGCCCTCACTTCAAGGACATGCTCCTTGACCTTGTGATACCAATGTAGGGGAAGATCTTCCTCATCAGGGTCTATATAGCAATCTGCTTGCACATACTCATGAGGTTCATGCACCTCATCCACATGGTTGCTCTCAAAGTAGCGTGACAGACATTCCACAACTTTGTTTAGCTTGCCTTTGACATAGGTGATGTCAAACTGGTACCTCAACATGTAGTCAATCCACTACTGCTGTCGCAGCAACAAGGTCACCTGAGTTTTAAAGAACTTAAGTGCTTTGTGGTTAGTGAGGATATGGATGGTATATCTCATCAGTTTGTCTTCCCACTTGAGTAAGGCCTCAAGTATTGTGAGAGTCTCTAGCTTGTGGACAGCGTAATTCTGCTGGGCTGTCATAAACTTCTTTGACATGAATCCAGTGGGCCAGCACATTTGCCAGCTACTTCCCTGGCTGTACATGGCCCCAACCCTTGTTTTAGATGCATCACAAATGAGCCAGATTGGCTCATCACGCTGCAGGTCAATGGGCCAAATCACCGGTGTCTTGGAACAGATCCATTTCACCATCTCAAAGCATTGCTGGTGAATGGGTCTCCAGCTGAATGGAGAGCCGTTCTGGATCATCAACATTAGAGGCCCTGTGTAGGCTGTAACATCAGGCAAAAAACTTGATATATAGTTAACAAGGCCTACAAACCTCTGGATATTGTTGTAGTTACATGGTGTGTGCCACTATCCAATACAATCAAGCTTATCTTGATCTGGGTGAATGCCCTTTTTGTCTATGATGTGCCCCAGACAGTCTACGCTTTCTGCATAGAGTTCGCATTTCTTCCACTTCAAGTATAACTTGAATTTCTGTAGTTGTTTGAACACAACTCTGAGGTGCTGCTTGTGCTCCTCAATTGTGTCTGAGAAGATGAATATATCATCTAAGTAGACATGCATGAAGTGTCCAATGACGTCGTGGAATATAGAAGTCATCAACCTCTGGAATGTTGCTGAGGCATTACAATCCCCAATCTGCATTATGTTGCTAGTGAATGTACCCATAATAGATGTGAAGACCATCTTTGGTACATCCTCAGGGTGGATACGCACTTGCTCATATGCATCCATCAGGTCAATCTTCAAGCGATATTTTGCTTAGGCCACATCTTCCCAGATGACTTTCTAGTCCGGTAAAGGAGTAACATCCTTGATTGTGTTGTCGTTGCGCTGACATGCATCTAAGGCTGTTTGAAGGGATACATCCTTCTTTGGAATGCATAGCAGTGGTGCAGCCTGTGCTGTAGTACAGGGAGTCCTCCACTGTGCGTTCAAATAGCGGTTAGTCTTGTCCTAGCAAGTGGTACTTGTACTGCTTATATGTGTCTATGAGATTAATCTCATGATTGACTTCTTGCCATGGAGGAAGCTCCTCCTTAGTACCATTCACCATATCCATGAACTCCTCCTGCCACTGTTGCCGGAGGCATGGAATATTGTCTTCATGAAGGCTGTCAGCCTTCCACTTGCCTTTATCACACAAAGACAGCAACACCTCTATGGTGTCACTGGAGGGGCATGTTGGCAACTTAAACTGGTTGCAAACGGCAATAACCTGTTCAACACTATCATCCAGCACATGCAGCCAATATTGCGGGCGCGTTTGGTCAGCCTGTCAAGCCATGAGAGTTTTGCCCTCTTGCTGCACTGTGTACATGCGCAATACCTCTGCGGAATGTGGATGACAAAATCCACTATCCTCTTGATGCATTCAAGGCGCATTTTGCGCAATAGTGGCTGCCACCACTTCATTCCACTCCTGTGGCATATATGGGTCAAAGGCCCAATCACACTCAGGCAACAGGATTGGTTGATCCCATAACGATCTCGTGTCTGAGATGTCTGAGGCTACTACTGCCTCTTCACTGTTTGTCAAGTCCTCAATCTTGACTTGTGATGTGGTAGGAGGGCAAGCTCCTACAGACAAACTCCCCAGTCCTGCTAGGGTACATCCTCATGTATCTGAAGGCGAAGCGCCTTGGTTCTTTTTACCTTGTCAAGAGGGATGGGCTGGGACTCTGACTGGCCCCGGCATTTTCTCAGAGGCCTGATACTCCTCCTCACTCATCAACACCGCCTGGTGGTCCAAAGGCAGTCTGGGCAAGCCCAGGCCTATCTCCTCCACCTCCACCGTTGGTCTCTTCCAACAGCTAAGTCACGGAGCATCCTTATACTTCTCCATGGTATAGTGTCTCTGTATGCAGCCATCAGTGTTGTCTACCACCGCTCTTTCCACTGGGAGTGCAATCCCATTTATTATGACTTGGCCATGCTCAAAGTCAAGCTGAACATTGTTACACCACATGAAGGGCATTCCCAGTATCATATCATAGTGATCAAAGTTTGCTATGTCCACATATTCCTGGCCCTGAGAGCTGGGAGTTTGAATTGTAATGGTGGTACCATATTGTACCATTGCACGACTTCCTACAGTGCCCAGCTGTAACACTAAGGGTATATCCAACTCTTGTACAGATATTCCATATACATGGGCAAACTGGGGTGTAATGCCCAACATGGTACTACCCGAGTCCCATAGTGTCCAGGCCTTGTGGCCATTTACGTCCATGTAGGTCACAAAGCATTCCTTGTCTGACCAATTTACACTCGGTCGCTGCAGCTTTCCTTCCGACTTTCAAAGAGTTACTCTCTTCATTTGGACTACTGCATCTAGCTGTGGTGCACAATCCACTGACCAATCCGTCATGGCCACCAAACACTCCAAGTTGCTGTCGTGACTGTAGTAGTCATTGTTGTACACATTGACAGTCACCTGGCGCTTCAGTGCCACTGTCCTCCTCATTGGGATTGGGCTTACTACCTGATTTGGCGGATATGTCTCTGTTGCTCCCATTAGGTGCAGTGGTATGTGCTACATGCAGTTGCGCTCATGGTGGAAAGCTTTTCCATAGTACGGTAGGCTTGGTGGGGCAAGCATTGGCATAGTGCCCTGGTTGGCCGCAATTATAGCATGTTCCCTATGGGGCTGTGGCTGGGCCCTGTCCACCAATCTTCTTGTCCCAGGCACATGATCTGGTCAAGGGCAACTGCGCCCTCACTCCTCTGCTTGTGAGTGGCGCACCACAAATCATGGATGCCAATCCTTATCTAAGTCTGACTTTTTGGCTAAGAATGTGCTAATATGCTGTGCACGCGGTGGAGCGCTTCCGGGTGCAGGGCAGCAATTCACCCCATGGTGGCTACTACACTGTTTGTAGTGATTTGCAGTCTTAAGGGACTGCTCCTACCAAATGGCATACGCCACAAATTCTTCCATGTCATTCACCTCTGGAGATAGTCCATCTTCCCTAATCAGGTAGCAGTGCATATCCACTGGAATTCCATCAAGGAAAGTCTTAAGCATGGTGTACCCATCTAGATATACAGCTATATTCTGAGCATGATTGTTAAGGGTGTCATAAAACCCTTGTACACTGAGTTTCTCAGTATATCATGCTGCTTGGAAGTCCTGTTAGGCGTCCTGCAGTGTCAAGAGGTGCACAAACCAATCATAAAGCCCAGTTAGTACCCCCTTAAACGTCCAGTGATACTGGGCACAGTTTACATGCAAGACCACACATCTGAACTAGCTTTTGGCTTTGCCAGCCAAGAACTCTAGCAGAACAAAGATTTGTTCTTGATCCATACAGTCTCTGCCATAGAGGCACATCACCAAGTGGTAACACATGTTCATTGCCCAGTCCTCCAGTTCGCTGAACTTGGATGCTCCGGAATATATCCAGATATGGTGACTATCCGCCTTTTGGAGCTTTATGCCATCAGGTAGGCATAGGTTCACTCCAAGAGCATCATTGACTACTCAATGAAGACAGTTGTGCATTGCTTTGCAATGCATTTGTATAGTGTCAGGTTCCGCTGACTGGGGGAAGTTCGGTTAGACGGCGCGATGAGTGGCATGCCGGCGGCGAACTATCCGGGGAAATCAGGGGGCTGATAGGCGAATAGGCAACTTAGAGTTTGACAGGTGCGGGACCGAACTCAGAGGAGCAGAGAATGCGGACCGGAGAAGATAAGAGACCGGAATACGAGAAGGGAAGGGAAGGAGAAACTTGAGACAGAGACGAGGACGGAGGAAAGAAACGGACGAGCAAAGGAGATGGAATTAAGAGAGTAGATAGAGACAATGGACAGATACGAGACGGGAGAGTAGAGACGGATGTGGACTATAGAAATGGAGACGAGTACGAGACGATAGAAGGGAGACGAGTACGAGGCGAAGTTACGAGGCTGGAGCGATACGAGAGGAAAATCGGAGAGTATGGGCAATATCAAGACTACCGTACTTAGTGCTACGGGGGGGCTTATATACTGACTACGCGACAAGGCAGGCCCGGGGTCCCGGTCCTGGGTCTGGGGGCTGCTCCGGGGCTCTGGTGGTGTCTCAGAGCACTTAGGAGAACAAAGGAAACACGCGGGTGTCGGATGGGAGTGGCGCCGTTGCTTTGGGAGTTGCAGTGGCGCCGCGCGAGGAAGAACGTGGCGCAATGAGAGGACACGATGAGGCATGGTGCGGGAGTTGATGCGGGACAAAGCATGATGCGTGGGTTGATGCGCGGGGCGATGCATGATGCATGGGTTGATGCGCAGGGCAATGCATGATGCGCGGCGTGATGCGTGGCATGAAGCGATTATGCATGATGCGTTGATTGATGCATGATGCGCCGGGTGTTGTGTGGGTCGCCGTGCTGTCGCGCCGGGAATCCCCGGGGGTCGTCAGTAGTGTCCGTGGGGTGCCCAGGAGGACGTCAGGGTTGACCGGGGTATGACGTGATGGCCGTATTGGGTGTTCGTGGAGTTTGTCCCGAGTCGAGGTCGTGCGAGGGGTGTTTGCCGGGGTGTGTGGTGTGGTCCCGGGCCTGGGGCTCAGGCCCGGGGGTGGGTTGTGACATATAGCCTCCCACTGCCCTGGTGCACGTGTTGCGAGATCTGTAGCATGAGAGAGAGATTTCCCTCTACGTACCATGGCCAATTGCTGAGCTTTCCGAACCGACAGGGCGTTGTTTCCACCGCCTTGGATCATTATATCAGGGTGGTTGCCATGACATTGCTCATAGTGCCTCCTGGCACTAGCCAGATCAGGTCCATCTCCATGAGTCTGATCGCGGTGCATAGCAAGATCTGGAGATGTATAGTTCTCCTGAGAATTGGTCGTGAAGCGCCAATGCATTTTGTCAACGGGCTTTGTACCGTCAAATATGATACCCTGGTCATTGATCAGGGATGCTCCCCGTTGCTTGAGGTCACTGTTCCTCATGCGCTGATACGACACATGGTCACTCAGCATCTCTGCCATAGGCATCCAAGGCATTGGTGTTGCCTCACTCTCCTGCTTACAGGAGACTCCTGCTACACTTCCCAGACCTGCACAGTCTGTCAGGCCAGTTTGGCTAGCCAAATGAGGTGAGGCCTCCTGTAGCCCCTGCATGAATGGAGTGCAAAATGTACTCACCTGTTCTGACTAGAGCATGGCCTGCACCTGGGTCAGAGCATCCACCAGCTCCATGCCTACATCTTGGTTACGGTGTGCCAAGCACTTGTCAGACATCTGACTCCAGGGGGTCAATACCCCTGATGATCTTGCTGCTTTATGCTGCAAATACAACTGCAGTTCCATGAGCAGAACATGCAGAATTAATTCAGTATATTGTGTACTGAATACAGGGGAGACAAAATGCCCCACCATGCAAACACAACAGAAGGACCCTTAGCAGGTCTTGGATGCCAGAAACGTGGAACCGGAGGCTGGAACTAGCCTGAAACAGGCTTTTGGAGCAAATTTTCCCAATTCAATAGGCATCCGGAACGCTCAACTTTAATCCATACTCAGACCAATAGAAGGCCCATAGACATGCAAATCATGTGTGGTCTGTGCACAGTAGGAAAACTATAAATAGGGGAAGAAAAGGGGGACCTAGCAAGGAAATACCTGTGCAGCTTGGGGTCCCCAGGGAGTAGACTACTTAGGCCAACCAGTTAGAGTACTTCAGACCAGCTTTAATCAAGTTTATTGCCCATATTTGTGTGAACTGAGTTTGCTCAAACCAAGCATAACTTTGTTAATCTATTGAATGAACCATTTGTGTGGCTTGGAGTCCCCAGGGAGTGGACTGCTTAGGCCTATCATTTTGTCAACTTCACTAGGGTCGCTTTTTGGTATCTTTTCAGAGACCATTTATATTGTGAACTGCTTCGGTTCATTATAATAATAAAACAATCTACAAAAACCATTACAACTTCATTACAAGTGTTAGTTTTTGTGTCATAGCCCCACAAAACTTGCAAAAGTAAAGTTTAGATGTTTACACTGATTAGAGTCCCTCTGATTAGTTCAACAAACCCTACATTTTGCATCACTATCATGGTGACAAGTGTACCTGAGTTTTGAAGAACTCTAGTGCTTTATGATCCATAATGGTATGGATCTTATATTCCATTAGTTTATCCTTCCATTTCAGGAGAGCTTCTAGAATAGCAAGCATCTCTAGTTCATGCATTGCATAATTCTGCTGGGCTGCCATGAACTTGCAAGACATGAACCCTGCTGGTCTGTGGATTTGCCATGTCTTTCCTTGGCCAAACATTGCCCCTACCCCAGTCTTTGACATGTCACATATGAGCCATATTGGCTCATTGCAATGCAGATCTATGGGCTGAATAATAGGCATCTTTGCGCATATCTGCTTAATCATTTTAAAACACCACTGGTGCAGCAGTCTCCAATGGAATGGTGATATATTCTGGGTCATGGTCATGAGAAGCCTAGTGTAAGCAGTTATATCTGGTAAAAAAATTACCAATGTAGTTCACTAGTCCAACAAAGCATTGGATATTGTTGTAGTTCCATAGCATTTGCCACTCTCAAATTCTATCAAGTTTATCTGAATCAGAGTGGATCCTCTGCACATCTATGACATGTCCTAAGCAATCTATGCTGTCTGCATAGAGTTCACACTTCTTCTATTTGAAGTAAAAGCTAGCTTTTCTTAGTCATTGGAACATGACTTGTAAATGTTGCTCATGTTCTTCAGTGGAATCAGAAAAGGTGAATATGTCATCTAAGTAGACTTGCATGAACTTTCCAATAAAATCTTGGAATATTGAGGTCATTAACCTCTGAAATGTAGCCGAGGCATTGCAATCACCTATTTGCATAATATTATTCACAAAGGTCCTCATAAGGGACATAAACAACATCTTTGGTATGTCCTCTTTGCATATGCAAACTTGCTCATATGCATTGATCAAATCAATTTTTGACTTATACTTGGCTTTCACAATATCCTTGCAAATAACTTCCTGATTAGGAACTGGCATAACATCTTTAACAGTGTTGTCATTGCACTGTTGCACATCAAGAGCAGTTTGCAAAGTCCCATCCTTCTTGGGAATGCACAGTAATGGTGCTGCTTGTACTGCTGGTCATAGTTCCCACCATTTAGCATTAATATACTGGTTTGTCTTTTCATGAAGCTGGTCCTGAAGTGCTTGTGGGCAGAAAGGAAGGTAGCATTTGTACTGCCTCTTTTCATCTATGAGATTAATCTCATGATTGACTTCTAGCCATGGAGAAAGCTCTTTCTTTTTACTATTAACAATATCTGCAGATTCATGCTGCCACTGCTGGTGCAATTGTGGAATATCTTCCTCACTAAGGCCTTTTGCTTTATTCTTCTCTGGATTCATGCACTGTGCACACACTTAACTGTGAGGTTCAAACCTCTCATGGAGTGCATGCAAATGCACCTCACTCAAATCCTCAGTCATCAATCTCAATAAAGGCACTGTCTTTGTCAACCACGTCAACGTTTGCTCACATCTTGCTTTGAGCAATACACCATTGAAATCAATTTCTGATGGTTCAGATATTTTGTCAGCAACAGGTTGATGGTAAACTTCACCCTGAAACTGCAGTGTTCTAGCATACCTGCACACTACCATTGAGGCTACAACTTTATTCCACTCTGGTAGCATCCACAGGTCATACACCCACTGGACATTTGGTGGAGATACTGGTTGATCCCATAAGAATCTTGTACTTCTCTTTGTACTGTCCATGCTACTACCTTCTGTCTACAAAAATGCCATAGCAAGGTCCTCAAGCTTCACTCTGGAGCTTGTTGGATAGCACTCCCATACTTCCTGCCTTATTTGTTTCTGACAAACATCCCATAGCTAAGCCTGAACTGGCTTTGTACTCATTTTACCAGCCACATCTGGCTGCTTCCTCTTCTTCAGAGTTCCTTGGAACTCTTTCTCTGACATCAGAATTGCTGGCAAGTCAACTAGTAAGCTGGCCACCTGAGTCATTTTCTCTTCAACCTCTTCCACCATTGCTTTCTTGCAACTATTTAGTCAGGCACAATCCTAGCACTGTTTCTCAATTGTCTGGTACCATTGAAGATGGCCATCAGTGTTATTCAGGACAACTCTCTCTGCCTTCACAGGCATCCCATTTACAACAACCATGTTCTTAACAAAGTCAAGCATAACCTTGTTCCTATGCATGAATGGCATGCCTATGATCATGTCATAGCAATCAAAATTTGCTATATCCACATATTTCTGTGTCAAAGTCCCTGACATCCTGATCCTAACGTCCATGCCAAACTGTACCATAGCATGACTACCCACAGTGCCCAGCTGGAGCATTAACAGCTTCCCTAACTTGTGCATGCAGATTGCATTAACATGAGCAAACTGGAATATAATCCCTGTTGTGGTACTCCCTGAGTCTCACAGCATCCAGGCAGGATGTCCATTAACATTGATACAGCAGCCCGCCGTTGCGGAAACATGGAAAAATATAACATTATTCATGAAGGTACAAAAGAAACATAAGACATGTCTAGAAAATGCTGAAACCTGTAAGCAAGACATGTTCCAATAGCCAAAAACCATAGGCTAGATGTACCATAATGTTCCACGCTTCCTGACAATCCTAAAACTAGTCCAAACGTGTAGAACGATGCACAGATGGTCGAGATATAGGCATATCTTTGAAAGTCAACGACTTGTTGACGAGAAACATAATTCTAAATTTGATCTGTAGCCACAATGCCATAGTATTTTACCTGATTTAACCAGACTTTTAGGGACTTCCAATCTTTCATGCTAATGTCATCTTTCAAAAAGTATAAAACATTGGGACAGTTTTTTGAGCCACTGTAGGTCACAATGCACTCCTTCTCTTCAGGAGTATACATTGGATGTTGCAGCTTATCTACTGCCTTTTGCAAAGTTACATGTCTCATGCATATGCATTTATTCTCCAGATACTCTGTAAGACCAAACATATGCTCCTCTTCATCATCCCTAGCATAGTAATTGCTGTTGTATACATCAACAGCCATGTACTCATCCTCCTCACTAAGGACACTTTCTGCATCATCTATAGCAGACTGCTCCTCAAGTCCTAGCTTGGCCTCATTGTCATCAATGATATCTTCCAGTCCAGATGCATCATCTACATCACTCATGCCTTTGCTGGGTTGCACTGTGTGTAATTGTACTTTTAGTGCAAAGCATTTCTTACCAAAGTGGCCAGTCCTACCACAGTTGTAGCACCATGGTGCATTGCCAATTGCCTTATGTCTCTTATTGCCTCCCTCATATATGGGCTTGGCTACTACTGCTTTTGGTAGTACATCTCTTTTTGCCTTTGAGCAACTTGTACAGGTCCCATGACTTGTCAGGCATCTTTGACCACTAGTCTCTGCCTAGCAGGTCTAGATACAGGCTGTTGGCCTGATGGAACAACTCCTTGAACAACAAATTGCAGATTTTGAATAGATGGCCATATTCTGAGCATGAGCCACCAGATCATTGTAGAATGTCTGAACACTAGTCTTAGCATCATACACTGCTGTTCTAAAGGCTTCACAAGCCTTCTGCATAGTTGCAGTATTCATGAATCTATTATAGAGGCCAATGAGGACTTTTTTGAAGGTCCAGTCCTGCTTATCACAATTGATATGCAAAAAATGTCAGCAAAACCAGTTCTATGCTTCTACATCAATAAATTTGTGTAGCACAAATATATGCTCCTGGTCCATGTCATTTCCACCATGGCAGCACACTGCTAAATAGTAACAGACATCCATGACTCAGTTTTCTAGTTGGAAGAACTTATGCTCTCTAACATATGCTCAAATATGCTTTCCATCAGCTTTGCAGGGCTTCACCCCATCAGAAAACTTGAACCTAACTCCTAAAGAATAATCAACCAGATGATTGAGGTGGTTGTGCATGTGATCTATATGGATCCTGACTGCTTCATTCATTCCAGGCATGCTAGCATGTAAATTGTGTGGTGTGGGCATAGAGAATGCTCAAAGTACTTGATAACAAGGCTCCATTGCCTCTTGCTCTCATAGTCAAGGCTCTGGTTGCCTTGGGCCTGCCAGTTCTAACTGTCAACTTATCTCCATTTGCTAGGGTAGTTGTTACTGTTTTGACCTCAGACAGTGTCTGCAATAGCACTCCACTAGAGTTGCGCTGGCAATTGGCAGCATTTTGTCATTGTACAAAGTCTTGTTGGAACTCATTTGTGTGTTGCAGAGCATTAAGCATCTTTATTGCATCTGCAATACCTGTTGCCTGCTGACATGTAATCACATTGTAATCCACAGATTCAGCCAGAGTAGCTGTCAATGTTGCTGTCCCTCTGGCATTCTTATGCTTAAGATACTCTCATATCCCTAGTTCAAATATAATTCAATGTATTCCATCAAATCTGCTCTAGGTACAGAATGGCCTCTAACAGCCAGTAATTGTAAGTGCTTCACTATATAAAGCTCTAAACACTTTTGCATTTACTCTTTGTGATTATTGGGTAATGGTCCAACACCAGCTGAAGCTAGATTAACAAGGTGACTCTAAGGTCCAGAACTTTTCTAAGGCCCTTGTGCCTCACCTATAGCAGCTAGCCACTCCTTCTTGCAGTCTCTGCCAGTTGTGGTGCTTTTGGTGCCGTTTCCTTATTCAGTTGTTTTGTAGTCCAAAGGACTGACGAGCTTTACATGAGTAGTGAGAAGGAAGCAGGACAAGGATCTGGTAAGGCATAGCTAGACTATATATAGGGTCTGTAACAGTGAAGTGAAAGAAACAATGTGATAAGTGTGATGCAACATGTCTAGGATTGAGTGAGGGTTGGTTTGCTTGCATAGACCTTGATCAATGCTTTGATTGATTCACCTGTAGCAGCTAGCCACTCCTTCTTGCAGTCTCTGCCAGTTGTGGTGCTTTTAGTGCCATTTCTTTATTCAGTTGTCCCTTGTCCAGCCCAGATGTAGATTCTAGGGGTATAGTCTGATAGTGGGTTGTCTGGATAGATAACTGCTTGGGGTCCACAAATTCCTTGTCCAGTGTTTGTTCATGTATTATGTGCTATAGCGGTTGCTTGGCTAATGTCCACATACTGTATAGGTTTACTCTTACTCTCCATAGGGAGAGCACCATGCTCAGGTAAAACCAGGTATAGTAACAATGGCAGCTGAGTCACTGGCAGCAACAAGCCTGATGCAAACAATTTCTCCCTTGGTTCAGAACTAGGGCTCACAATAGATATCATCTGTGAGATGGATAGCCTGCTGGGCATACCAAAGCTCTTTCTAGAATTGCAACATGCCTTGTCATCCCATTTTAATGGGGGCTTATAGACCAATGCTGGAGGCATCTCACTACATAGAAGAAGGGTCCTCTGTATCCACTAGATAAGGGAGTGAGTCACCTGAGCCAGTCATAGGAACATGTCCTTGACATGGCACTCAAGAAGTCAAGAAGTTT